>CABFPE010000908.1:121692-143929 GCA_900660155.1 Hofstenia miamia | reverse complement strand
ATTAATTAATTACACGGCCATTTTTTTTTTACACCTTTTTTTTTTTTTTCATTATTTTTTTCAGGACGTAAACATTTGCTGAATGATTCATTTTTTCTTTACCTACCCACCATTAATAGATTGATTTATTTTTTGCTATAAGAATAATTAATTTTTGTAGTTCATTAAAAAAAAACAACTATTAGTTCCTTCAAGGGAACTAACCAAAAAAAAAAAGAAAAAATTAAAATAACAAAAGAAATTAATTTTTAAATTAATATTCAATTAATTTAACAAAAAAAAAAAAAACAACAAAAACAAAATTAAATATTCCCAAAAGGAAATTATTTTGAAAGGAAGGAAAAAAAAAATCAAAAGAAAAAAAATATTTTTTTAGGAAGGAAAAAAATAATTAAAAAAAAAGAAAAATTTAAAAAGTGGAAAAACCAAGTAAAAATTTATTAATTTGTAAAAATTAATCAAAATTATGATAATTAATCTATATATTGCAATTAATAATTTGTTTAGATTTTTTGATTAAAAGTCTGCTATATGCCTCTAATCAATGATGTTTGAAAAGCCTCCATATTCCTTCAAGTCCTCACAATAATGGTAGTATTAATAATTTGTTTTATTAATGATTTATTTTGGATTTGACTGTTTATGCATTTTATGTTTTGATGTTTGAAAAGCCTCTGTATTCATTCAAGTCCTCACAATAATGGTAAAAAAATTATTTTGTATATTTTAATAACAATGTGCTTAGTTTTACTGTACATGATTGAAGATTGTCTCTGTAATCACAACAATATATTTTGTTATGACTTAACAATATTTTCTCTGCCTAGATTTTATTGTTGATAATGATGTTTCACTACTTCCCCACAAGAATGTTTTTCTATCCATGGTATAAACAATTTTTTTATTTTTATATTTATATCTGTTTAGATTGATACTTTAATGAAGAAAAATGATGTTCCCATGAAAAGCCTCTGCTGTTTGTCTCCTAGGCCAAAGTATGATAATTAATCTATATATCACAATTAATAATTTGTTTAGATTTTTTGATTGAAAGTCTGCTATATGTCTCTAATCAATGATTGAAGAAAGCCTCCAAGTTGTTCAAGTCCTCACAATAATGGTAGTATAAGTAAGTAATTTGTTTTAATAACAATGTGTTTAGTTTTGTTGTGCATGATTGAAGATTGTCTCTGTAATTGAAACAATATATTTTGTCTGCATATCAAGTAAAGCCTCTTTGATTTATTACCTTGCCTCATACAACAATCCACTTGAATATGTGTTTCATTTGTATGTCATGAATTGAAAAACAATTGATCTGGTTTGTGTAATTATAAAAGTACTGTAGCATCTGCTACCAAGCATTGATGTAGATTAAATGATTCTCTTAAATTATTGTTTCACTTCAACTGTGGGTAGGGATGTACTCACATTCGCTATTGGTTGTATTATTTCTGTTATTCTTTCTTTAACTGAAATAACTGAATACTATTTAGGTATTCTGCTGTCATAGCTCTACTCTGTGGATAGTGTATCTGTGGCCTCCAGCTGACTCCAATCTCTGCATCACTTCCATTGTGTTTCCATAGCTGATCTAGTTGGCTTTGAACCTCAGCTCAACAAAGTTCTTATGTGTTCCCTATCCTAACTCAGTGTAATTCTCAATGCAAATTGTAACTGACTTAAACTCAATTTGTACCATGTATTTAATTCACTTTGCCAACTTGCAATGTCACTAGCTGCTTAATAATTATTACTTTAGCCATTACCAAAAACTATTGGCTTTAATTAAGTTAATATAATTAAGTTACTTAATAACTTGCAGTTTCCTACCTTACATTTAAATAACATAATACATGTTCAGTCAATTTATCATCTATTATAGGTCACCTAAGTCTATCAGATAAAATATGTATAACCTACAGTAGGCTATCCAACCCTTTCTTACTGATGTTTATTATTGATTACATGTAAATGATTGATTTGATAGCCAGCTAAACAGAGAAAAACTCCTATTCATACGCTTAACATAAATGCAGGTTCATGGTTTGGATCAAGGACCCTTGAGTCACTCCTGATATGTTTCCAAACCACTACTACTGAATTTACCATTTAGCTTGACATTGTGTATAAATAATCAAACTGATATAAAATCTAAGAATAAGATTTTCAAAGAATTTACTTCAGCAGTTTCCAAATTAATTTCAGCTCTATTTATACTCTAATTCAAAAAGTACCTGTTGTTTGAAATTTGAATTTAATTCATCTGCCAAATGGCTAAAAATAATGGAAGTGATTTCACCCCCTTTGTTTAGTCAAATTATTCAACAACAAGTACTAATTTGCTGTTATTACTTGATTGCATTTACAAAGATAATCTGATAACTAACTTAAATTGTTTTTCTAATTAACAATCATAATTTGATCTTAGTTTTGACTAATCATCTGATCTTCTTTCTTTGTTAGCAGCATTATTCTTTGGATTATGCTACAGTAAAACTGTATTTTGTTTAGAGTATGCTGTATTTCATTCTCTTCAGCATAATCTCAAATGAATAATCACACAGTTTTGAAATGACAAATTTAATCCCCATTTGGTATGTAAAAATAATTGTTTTATTTATTGTTTTACCATGTCTTGAGGTTCCATGATTCAAATGAACNGGTATTCCTTATCCCATAGATCCAACCACACCACATTGCTTACGCCTGAGAACAGCATGATCACCTTTGTTGTTCATTTGTCTATTTCTTCTCACAATTCTTTCAATTGTTCATGTATTGGTTTTCCTTGAGTGTATAGTTGGTAAGGAGTTATCACTCCCTCAATGTATACCCTTTCTTTGTTATCACTTTTCAATAGTATTTCTTTTGTCTTTCTATAATCGTCTTGCTCAACAAATTGCTTTTGCATCTTTTTCTGTATTCATGTAAGTCTTATATTCATGTAGGAACATTTTGGCGATTTTTATGTTTTTCAGGATCCTCTAACATGGGAGTACCATTGGAATCAATACTGTTTGTGGTGGGGTACATATGAGAATTTTAGTTCTTATTTGTTTCTCTATCTCTCTGTAGACTTGTGATGTGGTCAGCACTGTTGCTAGTCCAATCATGGCTGGGTAATTCATTTTGCGTTCTTTCAGTGTTTCCCAGAATATTTGCATTAAACCTCTCCTGCTCATTCTCATCTGGATATTGTCATTTAGTTCTAGCTTTGACATAATGCATTCTACATCCACCACTAACTGGTTATATGGTTTTAGCATTTCTTCCAATTTGGTCTCCATGAATGCTTCTGTGAACATTAGCTTCATTAATGCTACCATTTGCTACTCTTTTATGTATTGGTAATTCCTCAAGCAAATCTTCTCTTTTTCCATTTTTATTTTTATTTTGACTAAAAATCTCTTGTCATTGGTGTCAATCCATTCCATAGCATGTTCTGGTGTGGAGGCTCCCCATTTCTCTATGTTTATTCTTTTTATCTGTTGCTGTGTTTTTGGTGATAAAATTAGTTGCATCAAAATTAACAGTTCTTCTTCCTTGTGTTTTTGTTGTCATTTCACAGACTTCCACTGGTTTGGTTATCCCTCCCCTTCACATCATCTCTGCACTCTTGATGATTTTTATTAATGTGCAACAAGGGCTCTCTTTTTTATATCTCTTCATGTCCAGCTCTAATGTTTGTTGAATCTCTTTATCTCTCATCATGGCTACTATTTCTTTTATGTCTATAATTTTTCATTTGATGATTTTCTTCATCTCAACCTGTCTTAGTCACGTTTCCAATGTTGCACCCCACATGTATTTCTTCATGGGTTCATCAAATACTGTCATTTCTTCTGGCGCCATCCCTGTTTTGTTTGCTATGTCCACCATGGACATCCTTCCAAGTGGTCTTTTGTTAATGATTAATCTACTGATCATCTTTTTTGATCTCTTGCATTGGTTTCTTGTTTTTGTCTGGGGATGTCAACTTTTCCACATGCCCTTTCAATAGCCAATTTTTTGTTTACATGTTCACTGGGGATAGAGCTATTTCATATCTTTTTGACTTTGCTAGTGTATGGCGTCCTGCTCTGGAAATTGGTAACCTTAATTCCTGTTCTTGTGTTGTGAAAATTGCCAGGATCCATGCCAAGGTTCTGAATCTTATCTCCAGGGTGTTCTTTTCTTTGAATAACATGTTTTTGAAGTTTTTAGTTGAGTTTAACTTGTATGCTCTGTTGATCTCTGACAGTGCCACTTCAACAGTTTTATGGTATTTTTTGACAGGGCTTCAATGTCTATTTTGGCCATTCTTCTGTCTTCTTTTGTAATTTCATTTCCTTCCATATTTCTTGTATTTTCTTTATATGTTCCTGCCTTTGCGTGAGGCTGCACTTGATGAACAGTGTATTCACTCTTTCTACGCCCTCTGCATGTGTTGTCATTTCTATTTTTTTCACCTGCTTGAATAAATCAATGGCTATGCATGGGTCTACCATTATTCTGCAGTAGGCTACCCAGTAGTTGATCTGTAAGTCTAAGCAGATTAATTCTGTGACCCTTTCTTTTGTTGTTAGTTTTTCCCATAGGAACACATTTTCTACTTGTATCTGTAATTCTTTCAGGAATGGCAGTAGTTCTGTGGTTGTTGTTCTTCTGATGATTACCACTCTTATGTCCTGCATTTGTGCCATTCTTAAGGTTTGATCTATCTACTTTTCCAGATTTTTATTGTACTCTTTCTCTTTCAGAATGTGGATAATCATTAAGTTGTCTTTGTCAATGTTGATTTCTGGTATTTTCACAATCTGTTCTATGTATGCCATTATTGCTTGGGCAGTCTCTAGTGTAAAGTTGTCATTGAAAGTTAAATGAACCATGCTGTGCATGTATGGTAATTCCACCACTTTGTCTAGTTCTCATTGATAGCTTATAATCATGTTGACCATTGGTCTTTTCTGCACGTCTAATACTATTGGTAGATTACTGCCCTCTGTCTTTGCTATTTTTCGAATGTGACTCTTTGTTTCTGGTGCCAGTTTTTGGTATGCATTAGTTCTCATTTTCATTGTTCCCATAAAGTAGGGGTGCAGGGTTTCCCTGTCTATTTTTGACATTCTTTTTTCTCTATCTTTTGAATGCACTGTTCTCTCAGATGTGCTTTTGGAGGGGGTGTAGCTGTGTAATACGTAAAGGTCTGCAGGTGCTCAGCTCACTGTCAAGTGAGTCCATGCTGATGGTTTCAACTGAATCACCCTCAAGTCGGCTCACAGTTGGCACTTTCAGCAATTGACCAGTTGTGGGTTCTGCTGATACATCAGCTTCAAATCATTTCACATACACATGGTTCTTTGCCCACTTTCACCTTCCCCTGGAGCTCCAATAGTTGCACTGCCCGCAACTCAGCAAGGTGGACTGGAGGGAAAGTTGTGCTGCTTTTCACCAGTTCTCTGCATGCCCTCAAATCAGTGGTGCAGATCTCAGGGATGTTCACTGATTCTCTGCTTGCCCTTGAATTGGCAGTGCAGATCTCCAGTGGGAGAGGCATTATGTCTTTTTGTCTCCCTGCCCCTGAGTCAGCCTTCTCACTCTGCGCCTCTGATTAGTCATGGGTTGGTTCTCATCCCTTCTGTCTTCCTTTGGACATCTGGTTCAAGGTTGTCTTCATATCCTTCTATGTGGGTTTGACGTGGTTTTCTCCTTGGGTTTTTGGGTTTGGCGCATTCTCTTCCTCATCAGCTGTTGCATCTTGTTCAATCTTCCTAAATTCAGACAATAAATTTATATCCCATATTTCAGGGTCGTATATATATTTATCTCTTGCTGCCCATTTTGGCAGCACTCTCCTTTGTATGTCCTCATTACCAATATTTGCCTCAAATTCTTTGTCAAAGCCTTCCTCCAGTAGACTATCTAATTCACTCATATCATAAGCAATTTCATTACCATTAAGGTGACTTATTTTGAACTTGGCATTTTTGTTTAATATTGATTCCTTGATATCTGCTGTCACTCATTTTAAATTTTGGAAGTGCAACAATCTGCCATTATTTAGCATATACTCATTATTTGGTAATACCTGAATTATTTTATATGGACCTGACCACACTGTTTTTAACTTTCATACCTGGTTTGTGTCTGTTAGCTTCATAGGTGTAAATGCGTAGACTGTGTCACCTAATTTATGTGCATGACTGTAAATTTTCTTATTATAGTTATGCTGTTGCCTCACAGCTGATTTCTTTGTGTTATGACACATCATTTCATGTATTGCTGTTATCTGGTTCCTTAATTGGTTCACATATTGGTTATCCAGCTTTCCACTGTAGGCAAAGTATTGCATTGATAATGGTGTTGCCACTTCTCTGCCAAACATGGCTTTGAATGGTGTTATCCCAGTCATTGAATGTACTGATGTATTGTAAAAATACTCAATCATTTCAATTGCTTCTCCCCATTTACAACCTTCTACCCTTGAAGTTGTCACTCTGATAAACTTTATCAGGGTTCTGTTCAGTCTCTCTACCACACTGTTTGCCTGTGGATGGTATGCTGCTGTTCTCTTGCTTACGACTTCCAATAAACATGCCATTTCCTGGAAGAGGTTGCTTTCAAATTGCGGCCCCTTATTGGTGATTATTGTCTCCATTGGACTGAGTTTCAGAATCCATTCTTTCATTACAATGTCAGCAGTTGTTTCAGCCATTGTGTTCTTCATCAGAACTAACTTTGCCTATTTGGTGAAGTTGTCCACCATCACCAACAGGTACTGATATCCTTCCTCATCTTTTGACAACATTTCCAAATCTATGTGTATGATCTCATTCAGTTGAGTTGCTATGATCTTTTCTAGAGGTGCCCTCTGCGTCAGGAAGTGTTGTTTGTTATTGAGGAGACATTTTGTACATTTGTTAATTATTTCCTCTGTGACCTTCTGTATTGCCATTGTGAAGAATCATGCATTGAACGTACTTTCCATTTGTGTGATGCCTAAATGTCCCTTCTCATGGATTTTCCTTACTAATTCACATTTAAAATACTCTGGTATTGCAATTCTGTTACTTTGTCCTTGCACATATAGGAGTCTGTTCCTGTTCCTTTTCTATTTATACCTCTCGTAGTAGCTCATGGTTAACTTTGACAGTTTCAGACTTGGCTGCTGTAATTTCTTTATGATCTCACTTAGTATTACATCATCTTTCTGTTTTTCTATGATCTCCAACTCTGATATTTCCTCTTTTATCACAATTGGTAGCACTGCTTGTCCCTTCTTATTGACATTCATCTCTGGAAGTCCTTCATACTATGTGTGTGGTAGAAATTGGAATTGCTTTTTCTCTCTGTCTTCCTTGGTTGTGTCTCTCTGATACTCAGGAATCACCTTCCAAATGTTGGCATTTGTGTGCAGTGTTCCTCTTCAGTGTTCAATTGTGAAGGTGAATTTGTTTAGGTATTTGATGCATCTCAAGACTATTCCTGATTTATCACCTGAAAACTTCTTGAGCCATGCTAATCTGCTGTTGTCAGTGTGAACTCTAAATTGTCATCCTATTAGGAAGTGTCTAAACTTTGTTATGCTCTCAATCAATGCCAACATTTCCAATTTTGTTGATCTATAATTCTCTTCACTTGGTTTCAACTTGCAACTAAAGTATTGTATGGGTACTTCCTTGCCATCTTTTATTTGTCCCAGCATTTCTCCAATTGCTACCTTGCTGGCATCACAGTCCAGTATAAATGTTTCATTGTAATTAGGCGTATTTAGTGATGGCATTTTTGCTAGCTCCTCTTTTATCTTGTCAAGCTCCTCCTGCTCCTGCCATGTCCATATAAATGGTACTGATTTTCTCATCAGCTGTGTCATCTTGGCAGTCTTCCCTGCAATGTTGGGGATGAACATGCCATAGTAATTGAAGAAGCCCATTATCCTCTGGATGTCCTTCTTGTTGTTTGGTTTCTCTATTCTCCTGATCATATCTCTTGCATTATCCTTCATACATATTCGCCCTTTTTCAATGACTTGTCCTAAGACTATGATTTTTTCCTTTAAGATGTTGCACTTGTTTCCATTGATTCTCAGGTCAGCTTTTTGAAGGATCATTAGTGTTCACTCCAGTTTCTGCAGGTGTTCCTTGATAATGTTGCTCGTCATGATCATGTCATTGATATATGCATTCACTCCATCCTCCATCTTGTGTTTCTTATTTTTCAACACTTTTGTTATGTATCTTTGAAAAGTTGCAGGCGTGTTGCAGAGACCAAATGCTATGTATATCCATTCGTATAGGCCGTAGGTAGTTATGAACACCGTTTTTTCTATGTCTTTGTCTTCCATTCTCACCTGCCAATATGCTTTGCATAAGTCTATTGAAGTGAAGTACTTATGTTTGCTCACTTCATATAGCATGTCCTCTATCCTAGGCAGAAGGTATGAATCTTTTTTTGTTACTTCATTCAACTTCCAGAAGTGTATGCATAACCTGTGTTTGTCTTCCTGTATTACAAATACTGTAGGTGCGGCATATGGGCTTTTGCTGGGTCATATTATTTTGTTATTGATCAATTCATCTGCTCTGGCACTCGCCTTACTGGCAGTTTTATTGGTTTGTTTGTTGTTGTAATGATCTTGTGTGTTTTGCCAATCGCTTGTCCCACACTTATTTCTCTGTAGTTGAATATTCGTTTGTGTTTCTCTAGCACCTCTTGAAGCTGTTGTAATTGTGCTGTGCTCAGGTGTTGGTATTCCTCTTTGGCTTTTGTCCCTCTGCCCTCAAGTTGGCAGTGGGGAGTACTCACTACATTGATGGTTTTATCCACTCGCCCTTGAGTCAGCAGTGTGAAGTACCTCCTGTTTTCATTTGTAAGTCCTTGAGTCGACCATACAAACTACTCTGCTCATCAATATCTTCCATTGCTTTCCAAATAGGTTTGATACTAGATCTAACATAGTGTCCAAATATTCTTATGTTTGTTTTCTTAACGTTGATGTTCTGATTCATTGCATAAAGTATTGGGACTTTTCCTCTGCCATTCTTTATTGCACATATGCTTGATGGCATTGATACTATCTTCAAATTTATCCCCTTGTTGTTGTAAATCATTATATCTGCTGTTATCATATCTTCTGTTCTTACTCAATGCATGCTCCATTGATATGGTTGCAATTTTATATCTTCCTCCAGTTTGAAGACTATTATTGATGGCTTTCCTTCTTGTTCTTTGATTTTGATTTCCTCTTCCTGTACTTTAATCGTTCTGTTGGTGTAATTTATTACCCATCCGTTTTTTGTCAGGAAATCATCACCTAGTATTACCTCATAGGGCAGAAAATTGTTGTGGGTATCTATTACCACTACTGTTTGCTCAAAGGTTGTGTTCACTATTCTAATTTGTACTGCCTCAATCTTACCTTTTGTATCTATGTACTCTCCAGATGCATTGATTAACCTTTTGTTTGAACACTGTAAGTCATCTTGTTTAAATCCCAGTTTCATCATGCACTCATCCATTATTATTTGTTAAAATCCCATTTATCATTATTTTCATCATATTAATGTTATCCAAATTCATTATAATCATTATTGGTGCTCAGTTTTTTTGAGTCAGTGTAACTAGTTTTCCAATTCTTCCTCTGTTTGGGGTCCTCTACCAATTCAGATTCAGATTTAATTATGTCCTCATTGTCATAATATGCTTCTTCCTCTCCAATCATATTGATTTGTTTTCTGCATTCATCCTTCCTGTGCCCCTTTTGTCCACAAGCATAGCATTTTATGTGTCTTTCTCTTACCTTTTTGGATTTCCCATCCTTGTTTTTTATATTGTTTTTCTGCCTTTTTTTCTTTGTACGCCTTGGTGTTTCCTGTCTGTGTTTTGTAGTTATTCCTCCATTCTGTTGTCTTTTCCTTATTCCATATTGCCTTTTCATAGATGTGAGCATTATTCTCTATTGTTGCCTGTATGTCAACAGCTTTCCTGATCATTTTCTCCAGTTTGTCATCTTCATTGCACTTGATTTCAAATTGCATATGGATATTTTCTGGCATGCCTTTGCAGATGTGAGAGAAAAGGTCATACTTGGAATATGTGCTTTCCCTTGAACTGAGTATCAATAATCATTCTATCTGTTGCATATAATTTCAGATATCATCCGTCTTTTGCATTTTTGTAGAATTTAGTATGATTCAATATTGGTTTTTGAAGCTTTCATTTTTGTAATAGTCTACAAAGTTTCTGATTAATAGTTTGTAATTTTGTTTTGTGTCCGCATCAAGGAGTAAGTAGTGCTGAGAGGCTGCCCCTGTTAAATATAGTGGGAACTTTGTGGCTGCTGCCCTTTGGTTCACCTTCCTCTCCACCATCATAATCTCAAACATTTGCAGCCATTCCAAAAATGTTGGGTTGTAGCTGTCCACCTTCCCATTAAATTTAGGCAGAGTTGCCTTGCATGGTATTGTATCATTGTGACTATTTTCTGGCAGCATCAAGTTCTCATAGATAAGTTGTTTTTTGTCTAGTCATTTGTTCACTGACTGTGAGTTGAGTTGTCACCACTCTCGTTATCTCATTGATAATTTTCATTTTCTCTTCTTCCTCCTCTTCTTCCATTTCTCTGAAATGTTTTTTAAAATTTGTGGGTGATGCCCGTAAGCTCCTTTCCTCTCCCTGTTTGGTTGTTCTTTCATACATTGCTGTCACTTTCAGATTTTCTCCTTTGTTTTCTCATAGTTTTTTCAGTTTCCATCTCAGATCCTCTATCTCTCTTTTCTGATTTTTGTGATCCTCATATCTGTCTAACTCTGTCTATCTACATTTATCTTTGAGCTGTACAATCTCTTGGGCTTAATTGCCTATTCACATCGTCCAATTGTTGGCATATCTTCTCCCATTTCTGGTTCTGTTCTTGAAAAGCTTTGTTTGACTGTGCCAGCTGATTTGTTAATGCCTTGATATCTCTCTGGAAATTATTGTTTTGGTTATCCAAATGGTTGTCCATTTCAATTTTCAGTTCACTTAGTGCATTCTCATTCTCTGTTTCTATTTCATTTGTTTGGCATAGGATGTTCAAAACTTCATTGGATCCTGTTTCTGGGGACATGTGTAAGGTTTCCAGTTCTATGGGGGATACATCTGTTTCTGAATGTGCTCTCTTTGAGGTGGGGGTTGTTCTGTTTGTGCCTTTCTTGGTGCTACCTTTTTTTCCTTTTGTGTTTGGCATCTTTAATTACCAGTAGTAGTGGTTGGTAGATCAGTGTGACTCATTGTCTTTCTCCTGCTCTATGTTAGGTGTAGTTGTAGTTGTTAACTCATTGCTGGCTGTATTTTAGATCTACTTCCTTGCATGTTTTCTTCTTCTTCCTTGCATGTTTTCTGCTATTCAGTTGCTCTGGTTCTTTGTTGACCTTAAGTTCCAAGTTCAGATGTTGAACTGACTGTTCTTCTTCTATTGTTCTTTATCTGTCATGGTCGCCATGTAGCATCTGCTACCAAGCATTTATATTTATATCTGTTTAGATTGATACTTTAATGAAGAAAAATGATGTTTCCATGAAAAGCCTCTGCTGTTTGTCTCATATGCAAAGTATGATAATTAATCTATATATCACAATTAATAATTTGTTTAGATTTTTTGATTGAAAGTCTGCTATATGTCTCTAATCAATGATTGAAGAAAGCCTCCAAGTTGTTCAAGTCCTCACAATAATGGTAGTATAAGTAAGTAATTTGTTTTAATAACAATGTGTTTAGTTTTGTTGTACATGATTGAAGATTGTCTCTGTAATTGAAACAATATATTTTGTCTGCATATCAAGTAAAGCCTCTTTGATTTATTACCTTGCCTCATACAACAATCCACTTGTATATGTGTTTCATTTGTATGTCATGAATTGAAAAACAATTGATCTGGTTTGTGTAATTATAAAAGTACTGTAGCATCTGCTACCAAGCATTGATGTAGGTTGTATTATTTCTGCTATTCTTTCTTTAACTGAAATATCTAAATACTATTTAGGTATTCTGCCATCATAGCTCTACTCCATGGATAGTGTATCTGTGGCCTCTGGCCGACTCAGATCTCTGCATCACTTTGATTGTATTTCCATAGCTGATCTAGGTGGCTTTGAACCTCAGCTCAACAAAGTTCTTATGTGTTCCCTATCCTAACTCAGTGTAGTTCTCAATGCAAATTGTAACTGACTTAAACTTAATTTGTACTGTGTAATTAATTCACTTCACAACCTTGCAATGTCACTAGCTGCTTAATAATTATTACTTTTAACCATTACCAAAAACTATTGGCTTTTATTAAGTTAATATAATTAAGTTACTTAATAACTTGCAGCTTCCTACCTTACATTTAAATAACATAATACATGCTCAGTCAATTTATCAGTCTATTATAGGTCACCTAAGTCTATCAGATAAAATATGTATAACCTACATTAGGCTATCCAGCCCTTTCTTACTGATGTTGATTATTGATTACATGTAAATGATCGAATTGATAGCCAGCTAAACAGAGAAAAACTCCTATTCATACACCTAACATAAATGCAGGTTCATGGTTTGGATCAAGGACCCTTGAGTCACTCCTGATATGTTTCCAAACCACTACTACTGCATTTACCATTTAGCTTGACATTGTGTATAAATAATCAAACTGATATAAAATCTAAGAATAAGATTTTCAAAGAATTTACTTCAGCAGTTTCCAAATTAATTTCAGCTCTATTTATACTCTAATTCAAAAAGTACCTGTTGTTTGAAATTTGAATTTAATTCATCTGCCAAATGGCTAAAAATAATGGAAGTGATTTCACCCCCTTTGTTTAGTCAAATTATTCAACAACAAGTACTAATTTGCTGTTATTACTTGATTGCATTTACAAAGATAATCTGATAACTAACTTAAATTGTTTTTCTAATTAACAATCATAATTTGATCTTAGTTTTGACTAATCATCTGATCTTCTTTCTTTGTTAGCAGCATTATTCTTTGGATTATGCTACAGTAAAACTGTATTTTGTTTAGAGTATGCTGTATTTCATTCTCTTCAGCATAATCTCAAATGAATAATCACACAGTTTTGAAATGACAAATTTAATCCCCATTTGGTATGTAAAAATAATTGTTTTATTTATTGTTTTACCATGTCTTGAGGTTCCATGATTCAAATGAACTAAAAATGAAAGCAAACATTGTGAAAAATTGATTATACACAGTGGAGTATATATGTCTTTTGTTTAAAATTTTACATTATTGATTTACATTATTATTTGCACTTGGAAAATAGACTTTTGTATAAAAATTTCACACACAATTCAATAAAGACAGTAATGTTTATTTTAAATGGACTAAGACTGTTTTTGTAAATATGCTGTAATAACAGTTTGTATATGTTTCATTGTAAATAAAATATTGTTTGTTTTACTGCACATTTAATTTTTAATTGTCATGTGTTTTTGATTGTGAACATCATCTCATTTTTAATAATGATTTAACCATTAACTTAGACACTATCTGTGAACTCATGATGTACCAATACACTTTGCAGAACAATGCTGTGATAAAACTACAAAATTATTTGGTAAGCATTCTTTTACATTATCATAATAAATATGGTTTTTCAATGTTATGATTGTTTTCCATTATTACTGTTTGTCATGTATGTAAAGATTAAAACTGTTGTCAATATTTTAATTTCTGTTTTTATTGTACTAATTGAATGTTTTAGTGTCAACAACTAACATTATTAAAAGAAGAACATCTATCTTGGAATGTTTCTTTGTATCTTTCTCCACCATCCAACAATGAAGTCATGATGAATATTTTCATTATTCATTCAACTTTAGATGAAATTTGCTATATGAACTTTATCATTTATTAGTGCATTTTATATTTTCTTTATAAATAAATTTATTATTTGTAAATGCTCATTTTCTCTGTATGATGAGAGTATGCGTCTGTGAAAGCATGTATTTATATTTTAAAAATTATTTTTACTTGGAAATATTTATTGATTAAAAAAGTTTTTTATTTTTGCAATTGACATATGTGTGAAATGTGTATTTATTACAATATTAAAAAAATTATTTATGTTTGAAAATACTTATGTAATTCCAACAATGTAAATTTCTTGCATTTAGAATGTCAATAGCATTTAAAAATTATGTAATATGAATAGAAAAATTAGTTACATTTTGTACAATAGACAGCAAACAATTTCATGAGATTTTCAAGAATTTCTCAACCTCTAAAAAAAAATTTGTTAGATTTTATACATTATACTACAAACAAATGTGTTTGCCAAGAAATATTATAACAAAAGAGAATATGTTCCAATGATGTCAGAGATACACAGATGGCCAAAGTGCATAATTACATTACAGACATCCCTGTCAAGGTCAAAAGGTCAAATATCCACAGGGTGAACTTGGGTATTACTACTGCTTACACTGTAATTTCTAAATTTAGAAATTTACAAAAAGTTGCACTTAAAGTGGTTGTTGCTTGTATAGATATATACTGTAAATTTTTAGTGAAATTATATTTATTTATGTTATAAATTTTAGGCTTTGTATAATATAAATATGTGTACCCTTAATTGTTTTGATTATATTTATTATATTTTATTGATTAAAACTAATCTAATAATCTATTTTTTAAACAGAATATAAAGCCTGTTAAATGTCCTAACACAGGGCTTTTCTTTAAGAAATTACAAGTATTTTTCTCTGTGGTGGAAAATATCCACTTATACAAAAAAATGAACAACTGGACTATTCATTACTTTGAATTTAAATCATAAATATTTAAAGGAAGGCATATGGAAAACTCTCATTATTATTTAAGTAATATCTTTTATCATCAAATGCTGAGAGAGAAGTCTTCTCTGTACTAATTAAACTGATTTTATGTTTTTTATTTCTCAATGTATAATTGTTTGAAACACCAACTTTATTTGTTTCTAAACAAATTTTTATAATTTTTAAAAGTTAATTTCTCTTTCTCAACTTTTGTTATATATTCCAAAGTGTTTTTAATTTTATTTTTAACTTTATATGTATACATTTTACTCTTCAATGCAACAAACTCATCTAAATAAATACTTTCAGGAGTTTCTATCTTTAAATTACCAGGAATCTTTCAAATCTTTCATCAAATAATTCATGATTCTTATCAAAATTACTAAAATCAAATCATTTGTAATCATTATTAAGTGTTTTCAAATCATTAACTATATCTTTGGTTTTTATATTTAAAATGAAACTGTCTGTATCCATATAGTTCAGGATAATATTATTTTCACCAAAAATGGTTGTAATACATCATAATAAGTTTGATACATCAAGAGTTTTGAAAGTTCTAATACTGTAAATCCAAGATATATTGGTTTATCAAACTTTAATTTAGTTTGACAGTAATGGTATACTAGAAAATCATCAAAATCAGAATGCGTTTTAAATTCTAGCTTACTTTGCTCTTTATTAATTTTTTATTAGTTTCAGTTTTATTAAAAATTTTTACATTAATCTGTCCTCTAATATTTTCACAACTTTTTCCAAAGAAAGCATTATTTAAAAGTTTATAAAAATCTTTTTCAAAACTATTTTTTGCTTTTGAATACATATTTATGTTGTGGTCAATGTACCCTTCCAAAACTTTCTTTTGTTTAAATGAAATTACCCTTTGTACACATGAAATTTCTATGCCCATTTGTAAATTAAACTTTAATAACCAATAATGGCAAAAAATAGAATGTTTTATCATATTGATCACAAATAAGCTTTGGTGTAGGACAAACACTTTTAAGAGCAATTTGATTTTGATATTCACTATATTCAGAAGGGTCTACCTTTCTTTTAACTGGACAAAACAGAATTTTTTTGTTTTGTTTTTCAATTTATTTGGATAAGATAAGTCACACTCAATAATATATTCAATAGGACTGTTATCAGAAGTTCCAATTATTTTCGCAATTAGGTCACCATTTACTTCTAAGAACTTAAAATCACTATAAGGAAGGTTTTGTTTCATTGCCCAGCCATATAGATTGTTAGCATCAATATATAAAATTTTATTTTCATCTGTTGATTTAATATATCTACCCCCATTACAGAACTAATTCCACCCCAAATATTTTGTTCAATTGAAAGTACAAGGATCCTTCAAATAATCTAATTGAACATTTGTAATTGTTAATCCAAATTGCCAAGTATATTCAGGTAATGAGTATGCATAACATGGATTTAAACCATATTTTTCTTTACCAAGTTTAATAAAATTTTCAAAAATATCTGCTAGTAATAGGACATCAACTTTTAAATACAACATTGTCAATTCTTTTCCAGATTTAATGTCATATTTTTTAATTACTTTATTAGTTCTTTCTATTTCATCTTCATCTGGAGCCTTTTGAGTTAGAGTTGAAAAGTAGTCCAATTTTTTATCTAGAAATTTTTCATAAGATTCAGGAGTATCAACAATTTCATATGGGTAAGCTAATTTATATGGTATAAGTTCACATTGTCCTAAATATTTTTCTAGAATAGGCTTTTTCTCAAGATTATTTGCTAAATTATTTAATGATGATGCAAGAAATCTGTAAGAATCTAAAAACCTTATACAACCCATATTGTACAGAAATATATTCTTCCTCAAATTTACATAAAGGTTTAATAACCAGCTTTTCTTTACACTTAAATAATTCATTCAAAAATAAATGTGAATCATATCATGAATAATTATGAAAGTACAAAGGTACAAAAGCAATTCATTGTTTTTGAACCATCAAATTACAATTATTACAAGCTGCACCTCTGTATATACCTGTTAAATGACAATGATCTCTTACTAGTTTTAAGGGCAACTCTTTACCTGACAGGACCCTTGGGCCTTTGTACATCAACATAAATAACATTCCTTTGAATTTAAAATTCTTCATCTTCTTTTTTAGTAATTTTCATTGAAATGTCACATTTAAACATAAAGAATAACTTGTTTTCTAATTCTTTAATTTTTTGAACAAATACTTGAACACAATCTTTTCCAAAATAAGAGATGTATTTTGACTTACATAATTTAGGTATATCTTATTTTACATATATTCCAAAAGCAATAGGTAATTGATTGCATAAAATTGAAGTTTTATGAACATCAGGTAAATTACATTTACTCTTGACCTTTTCACTATAACATTCAAAATCCGCATAAATTCTAAATGGAAAATCTATTTTATAATGATAATTTTTAAATTTAATTTGATCTTCTTTTGGAAAATATAATTGTGTTGTGTCTTCATTTTTACATAATCTAATATGATTTTCAAAAGTTGACTCTGTTCTATATTTTAATAAACACTTGTATAGTACATAGTTTCAAGTTTTTTATTATAACAACGTGATTTTCATACACCCTCAAATCAATTGCATTTTCATCAGAATAATAAATAGGTAATACATTATATGAAGTTGCACTTTCCCCCAAATTTTTAACTCATAAACATTAACTTTTATTCCATTTTGTTTAAAAAATTTTTCAATTCCATTTATTGTTATTGGAAATGTTATTCCATTTAAATTGTATTTATCTAGATATTTTTCATAAACACCTGTTCTATTTTGATTAGTAGAACTAGGGTGTTGTGCTGCAATTATTGGGGGTTTCTGTAAACAATGTATTAATATCTATAAATGGAATTAAGGTGTCTTTACCCTTAAAATTAACAATTGCATTAACATAATTTCTATTTATTTTAACTGTTGGAATATATTGATTAATTGTAAAATCATGATTCTTTTCTACATATTTTAAATGTTTCTTAGTTTTAATATGTGCATTATAATTTTTCTTAGCAATTGTCAAATTACAAGTTTCACAAGTGATGTTTTTTCTTGTTACCATCTCCCTTTATATATTGTCTAGAAAAAAATTCATAAATAATGTTTCTATGTATTTTTGATCTTTACCCAATTATTAAATTTATCAGGATATCCTGACCATTTAACACTTTTTCAATTCTAAATATATCTTGATTAGTTTTTTGCAATTCTTCTTCATAAAATGATCCTTTTATTTTTTCATTAGTGAAATCTTTCAATGTGTATGTTATATGGTTGTTAATTTTTTCTCTAGTCCAGTTTGGTTTATAACCTTTATCAAAAACTTTTCTCTTAAATTTACTTATTCTAACTTTATCACCTACTTTAAATTTATATTTAAGCACAATGGGAACTTTGTTCCTTTATGGCTTCATGCCTAAGCTTTCCTTATTATTCAAATTGTCAAACCTATTGTACAAATTGTTGTAAACTTCATCTTCATTTTCGTCTTTTGAAGCTGCAATTGGAGTCATTTTTTAGAGCTATGTCTTGTATTATTGTATTCATTTTATATTTTAGGAAGTATATCAAAATATTGTGTATGATTCTGCTTTGTGAATTCTTTCCACATTTTATTTTTAATTGTCCTATTAAATCTTTCAACAATTGAATTCTTCACAAGATTTTCTGTGGAATACATCTTTATTTTATATTTTTCACATAGTTCTTGAACATATTTTTTATAAAATTCCTTTCCTTTATCAACCCATAGAAATTTTGGAATTTTGGAGGATGAATGTAATTCACCCTTTAATGCATCTGTAACAGTAGGTCCAGATTTATCCTTTAGTGGAATAATCCACCCCTACTTTGAAAATGCATCTACAATCATCAACAAATATTTAAAACCTTTATTCCATTTACTAAATTTTTACATATCAACTAAGTCAGCACACCAAATTTCATTTATATGATTTACAATCACCTGTCTTCTTCTAAAATTTCTTTTAATAGGTATGTGAAGTTCATTAGCTAAAGTTTCCTGTGGGGAAAGAAACCTTTCTATTTTGGAGTTTTTTTTTCCTTCCCAAACCTAACAAATGTTTTGTACAAATAACATTTGAAACTAATAAGTTATCAAATCTTTCATGGATATTCTTAGGTTTAACATTTCTTAAATTATTCAACATTTGTTTGTCACAGTTAGCTTTAACGAGAACTTTGTTCTCCCCCTCAATGGGATTTGGTGAGCCTTGAGCATTGTTATAACATATATCATGTTCTCTAGAAATAGCTTCAATTTGATTATATGGTTGTAATTATTTTTCAATTGTTTCTGTAAAGGATTATATGGTCCAGTATATTTGTGATTTGGAAGTGTGAAACCTCCTTTTGGTTTTAGAAGGTAGCCAATTGCTTTATGAATATCAAGGGCTCCACCAACTTTACTTCCCTTTCCAACATATTGTGTCTTTTTATTCCACAATTGCTACAAATTGATTTTAGCATATTTCTTCCATTTTTTGTTGTAAGTAATTGTCCTGAGCCTGGAATGGAACTTGCTAATCTTTTTTCTTTAACACAGTAAGTTAAATTAGTTGTCATCTTTATAAAATAAGAAGTGAAATTAATTTTACAACAGAGAAGTTCTACTTCTTCTTAAAAAAATATTTTCTTTTTTTCTTATATAATGACGATTATTAATTATTATACTCCAAAAGTGAAAAATGACAAATCACCAGTAGATTTCTTATCAGAATATTTTAGAATGCTTATATGTTGAAAATCAGGATGTGGAAAAACTAATTTATTAATGGGTATGGGTTTAAGACCTCTTATATATTATGATAAATAATGCATCTATACTCCAAATTTTCATCAAAAAAATGCAAAATCTAATTAAGATAATGAAAAGAATATCAAATCATGTAGGTTATAATGTTTTGGAAATATTACCAGAAGAATTTCTAAAAAACACTAATGAGTATAGAGTTGGCAACACCAACCAAGGTTTCCTTGCTTCAATAACAGGTAGAAAAATAGTTATCTTTGATGAACTTGTAAATGTCCCAGAAAAGACACAGAATAAAATTGCAAATCATTTCACTGATGGTTGTCATCATAACATATCATCAATATATATTTCACAATCTTATTACAATGTTCCTAAGAAAATAAGGACAAATTGCACACACATGGTTTTATACACTCCTGTTGATAATCATGACAAAAATTCAATTGCTAAGGATAATTCATTAAATCCAGATCTTTTTGAAAGTTTGTCTAACTTTGACTATATATTTGTAAATAGGGAAAAGAAGACAGTACACAAAAACTTTAATTAAACTTTATAGTATAGAAACACACTGCAAAGTGTCCTTTATATTAAAAGTTAGGGGACAACATGTCCTGTATTGCTAATGCAATGGAACTATATGTCCTGTATTGCATGAAAACTGAAAAAATATTTTCCCAAGTAATTATATAATAATGGATTATGATAAATATAGAAAACTAGTAAATCTTGAAGATGAAGTCAGTAAGCAAGAATAAAAGATTTTACAACAAAAACATGACTAAATTAACCAACAACTTACAAGAAACATACAAACCTATTACAAAAACTATTTCAGATCAAACAAATGTTATTAATGAAAATCTAAGGGATCAAACAAATGAACTAGCTAGAATGAGAAAAAATCAAATCCAATTACAAGATGCAATAGAGGATTGGAAGCCATATAATCTTAATAATCTACAACAGTTAGAAGATGAAAGTTCTCTTGGAAATGAGAGTTCTCTTGAAGAAAAGGAGCAAAGGCTCCACAAATTGAAACCAATTTTGATATTGATGTTCTAAATAAATATACCTTAATTTTACCAAAAGAACTTAAAGCAATCAATGGTTCTGAAAGAGAAGAAATAATAAACAAATAGATGTCATTATAAAAGATAATGTTATAAAAGATTAACCAAAGCAAATACTAGATTGGAAGAGAAATATAATGAGCTAAAAGTTAAAATTGATGAATTTGAAAAAATAAATAAACAAAAAACAAAGTTAACAAATGTTGAACAAGCACATTATGATGAAATTGTTGCTGAATATAATGAAGTTGTTACAAAATATAATAAAAACAATGACAAATATGATAAATTAGAAAATGATAGAAAATAATTAAATAAATATAGAAATTGTATAAAATTTATAAAAGAAAGTACTCAATTTGTTGACTCTCATGAATCTATGGATGGAAATATTCAAGGAAAAGGACTCAAGAAAGACAGAAACAAAGTTTCCTACAAAGAGAAGAAGTGCTCAAATTTATAATGAAATTTTTCAGTTAATTGATGAATTGAAAGCTATTACTAAAGATGATGTTAAGAAGTTTTACAATAAATTACAAAATTAATTTGGAAAAAAGATTTCCTTTTTTCCTTAAATAGTAGATATGACTGAAATTCTATGACTCTATTACTAAATTCAAATTATGAAAATGTTGTAGGTAAACCTTTTGATTTCACAGTAAAATTTGTAAATCCCATAAGATTGCACACACAACCACATTACATTTGTTTAGATCAAATAAATAAGTCATACTCTTGGTGCAATATTTCTGAGGAGTATAGGAACAACAAAATTGAATATTCCCATGATGAGGGTCTTACATGGACACAAGTTACATTTCCTAATGGTATTTATCAGTGCAAAGATATATCAGCATATATAAACAATGAAATGGTAGCAAATGGTCATAAATCAATAGAAACTACATATAAACATATTTAAATTATTTTAATGAGAATACTTATAAGGTATTTGTTTTCTTAGGTCCTAAAATGTGTTTAAAATTTGATAAAGAATTTGGTGATCTACTAGGTTTTAAATTCTTAAATAAAAACCATCCAATGCTCTTAAAAAAGACTACAATTTCAAATCATGTTCCTAACATTACAAAAGGAATTGATAACATTTTAATTCATTGTTCTCTGATAAGTGATAGCATATATAATGGAAATTCTAGTGATATAGTATTTACTTTTCCTACAAATGATTTAGTATCAAGTTATCCATTTACAAAACAACCTTTGCGCAAATTATTCAACAAAATCAACACAAATGAAATAAGAGAAATAAGAATATACATTACTGATAGCCAAAATCAAATTATTAATTTAAATGATAATCATGTTCACTTAGTATTTTTAATCAAATAAGAATATTTTTAAAATTGTGGAGAAAGACTTTCTTAAGGAGAACTTTGTTGTCTGTTGTGAAATTAATTTCACTCCTTCCTTAATGGAAAGTCCCTTTCCTGGGAAAAAGACTAAATATAAGAAAACTTATGAAAACTATTTAAGAGTTAATTTTAATAACACACAGGTAGAGAATGCTATCCCCCTTAAAGGAAATAAATTTAAA
>CABFPE010000908.1:108959-119893 GCA_900660155.1 Hofstenia miamia | reverse complement strand
AGAGAGATGGGAAAGTGGCAGACTGAGATAGATATGCATAGGTTGAGGCTTAGACGGGGTATATTCCAGGGAGACAGCTTAGCACCACTACTGTTTGTAGTTAGCTTAATCCCCATCACAGAAAAGTTAAAGGAGACAGGTTTAGGGTATAAGTTGGAAAGTGTGCGGCAGTGACAATGGTCAGAGGCAAGTGCATAGATGGAGATGGTTTGAAGACGAGCAGTGGGAATAAGATTGATAAAGTCAAAGAGGGGTACAACTACTTAGGTGTGATAGAGAAAGATAGAACAGATCATGAGGAAATGAGGACGAGGTTAGGAAAAGAATACAAAAGGAGAGTAAGGAAGGTACTACAGAAGTCAGAATTGAATGGGCAGAACAGCATAAAGACAATTAATACGTGGGCGATATCAGTGTTGAGATATTCGGCAGGAATAATTAGGTGGAACAAAAATGAACTGAGGAAATTAGACAGGGAGACAGGGAAGATACTAGCAGCAGAGAGAGCATTCAACTTAAATGGAGATGTAGATGGCTGTACATGGCAGGGCATAAGGGAGGGAAAGGGCTGCTAAGTGTAGAGGAAACTGTAGAAGCAGAAGCACTATGGCTAAAGGAATATGTAGAAGAGCAACCTAGAGGAACCCTATTAGAGGTCACTAAGGAGCTAAGGAAGATAAGAACTGAGAGTGAAGGAAATAAGGTATACCAGAGTAGGATGGAATCAGAGAGGCAAACAAGTTATAGGCAGAAGGTAATGCATGGAGAATACTGGAGGAACACAGAAATGTGAGAGAAGAGAGCAACAAGTGGTTAAAGAAGGCCTGAATAAAAAGAGAAATAGAAGCACTGATAATGGCAGCACAGGAGCAAGCAATAAGAACAAACTGGGTGAAGAAGCATATAGACAGAAGAGCAGAAGTAAGTGATAAGTATAGGCTATGTAAGAAAGAGGCGGAGACAGTACACCATCTGATAGCAGGGTGTGAGAAGTTGGCACAGAATGAGTATAAGTTCAGGAATGACAAGGTGGAAGAATGGTACACTGGAGTTTGAGCAGGCAGCATGGGTTAGAAGCAGGAGACAAGTGGTATAAGCACAAGCCACAGGGAGTCATAGAGAATGAGAAGGTTAAGATACAGTGGGACTTCAACATCCAGACAAGTAAGGTAATAGAAGCACGGAGACCAGACATAGTAGTGGTAGACAAAGAGAAAAGATTGAGAACAGTGATAGACATAGCAGTACCAAAGGACAGGAATGTAGAAAGCAAGGAGAAAGAGAAGACAAGTACAGGGAGTTGGCAGAGGAAATAGAAAGGCTGTGGAAGTTAAAGAAAGTTGAAGTAGTCCCGGTAGTNACAGACGAGCAAAGTGATAGAAGCACGGAGGCCAGACATAGTAGTGGTAGACAAAGAGAAAAGATTGGGAACAGTAATAGACATAGCAATACCAAAGGACAGAAATGTAGAAAGCAAGGAGAAAGAGAAGATAGACAAGTACAGAGAGTTAGCAGAGGAAATAGAAAGGCTGTGGAAGTTAAAGAAAGTTGAAGTAGTCCCAGTAGTTGTATGAGCACTAGGAGCAGTGAGTAAGAAACATAAGAGATACTTGGAGGAGCTGGGAGTACCAAAGTGGGGAGAAGCAGTAGCACAGAAGGCAGCATTGTTAGGAACAGCTAGAGTCCTGAGGAAAGCTCTCAGACTCCCTGGGAACTGGTGAGTTCCCCGAGCTGAGAGGGATACCAGCATGAAGCTGTGAGAAGTAAGAAGGATAATAATGATAATAACAATAATAATAATAATAATATAATATTAATACAAGACTTTATTAGGCCGGTGAAAGCAAAACATTGCAAACAATAAAAATCAAGGTTTTGGGGAACGAGTCATAGGAGATGAAGTAGGAGCACATGGATGAGCAAGAAAAGCGAGGAGTTAGATCAGCAAAGAGGAGAGACAGAGATTTCTTGAAACTTGGAGGCGAGAAAAAATATTCAATGACGGTTGGAGGTTTGAGAATCAAGAGGAATTTATCAGAAGCACAAGCATGCTTAAAAAGCGAGTAAAGTGTGTGATGTTTCTTAGGACCACGAACAGAGAACAAGAAAACACCATTAGAGCGAGTTGTATAGCGTTTTAATTTTGAATCAAGCAATATCGAATAATAAGTAATCTTATCTCATACAAATCGTACAAATTTGGATTTTGTAGGAACTCTCTATCAAATGAGACTTAAATGTCCCAATCACATGATGCTAAGACATGTGACTAAATATTTCAGAGGAATTGAGGCCGAAAATGAAGAAACTGAGACCATGTATTTCAGAATATGACTAATAATTTTTCCAATTTTGATGCAGTGATATCAATGGATCTAGGATATTACAAAAAATCAATGGGAGTAAGACCAAATCCAATTGGACTAGATAGAACAGGAACAAACAAAATTCTGGTCCAGCAAAAGACTACCACTAATATGTTTTCTTTAGTTAGTTAGATTTTATAGATTATTTTAAAAGCAAATAAAAACATCAATTGTTGTAAATGAACATAGGTTCGTGCATATAACAATAAAAATAAACCAATATTGAGTCGAGCTCAACATGCAAATGACGAAATTTTAAAATCTGTTTATAAACACTATGCTGACATCTGAGAATTGCCACTAGGATCTGCTTGGAGAAGTCTAACGATTGATGGGTCATTGCGAGCTCCTTCAAGAAACTCATCAAAAGTAAGTCGACCGTCGGAGTTTTTGTCCATTTGACGGAATATTTTGTCCGTCCGCTTTTCTGGGGTAGACTCATCTTCTGGCATTTTCATTACTGACCCAACCATCTTATATATGGCCTAAATATTCCGCAAAGTGTATATAGAATTATAATTTCACTTTTCAATTGATACATCATTGTTATGTACATTCTTGGTGTTTACTGAATTAGTAGCTATGAATCCAATTATTTCAGTCTCAATTTATCAATGAAATATGGCCATTACTATTACAATTGGTAAGACGCCCTTAATGCATATCAACGGGCTCTGATTTATAAAGAAATTGTTTCTGCGCAACACTTTATGTCACGTCATCTAACACTTAAAGTTATTGCATTATAGAACCAAAACCTCAACCCAAACCTCTACCCTAAACTTCAATCCTATGCATTTAGAAGTGCATAATGCATTCCTTACGATTACGTAAACCTTTAGAATGTTTTATGACGTTATTTGACATTTGAAATAAAAAATTGGACCTATTGCACATTTGGCAACAATATTAATTTAGTAGTTGTTTTTGAATTATTAGGTTAACCAACCCGAGATACCTTTAAAAAAGTGGTACATGTAGTTCCTTAAAAGAAAATTCCTTAAGAAAATTTGACACTGAAATTTAATTTGGATTGAAGCTGCATTTTTAATAAAATTCTGTATCATATTGCAAATGAAATTTAATAGTTATCGTATTTCACTTACAGTTATTTCGTTTTTGTCAAGTGAATTTCTGAAAAAAATAATGGTTAACGTAGTTAACGTCGCGCTGTTTTTCCAAAAACGTTATTTAGAGAAATATAGTTTTAAATTCAAACTTTGAATTTCACCGGCCATAAGGATGTTCTTTCAAATGTTCACAGCTTTTAAAGTCTAGCTTAATATGATAATTCTTAAGCGTTTAATAGTGTGAAGAAAGTCTATGAGCAGAAAATACCTAATGTATATAAAATTTCCAACTGATAAAATTAACAAAATTATCAAATGCAGAATTAGTGTATAAATTGAATTTAATTCAAAATTTTTTTAAAAATTAATCATGAAACTAGTTTTTCTCGTAGATGGAATAAGTTATGAAATATCTTCTAACTATTCCATTTCTATAACTCCCAAATTGAATAGACAATATAATAATAAAAAACTGTTTTAGGGTTTTGACTCCATTATCTCTGTTTGATCATGAATGTCAAAGTGCCAAAGAATATTTTGACCTGAAGAAGATAATAAAATATAATTTTTTTGACGTTGCAAAAATTCATTTTGAATATTGAAGAATTTAATAAGAACGGCTATTAAATGTATTTGGCCTATTACTAAGAATCATAGGATGATAGTACATTCATATGAAAAATTAACTTCTGATAATATGATTCGGTTTGAAACTAACAAGTGCTGATTAGAACAATCAAAGAAACAAAATGTGGATAGGTTTACAGGAAAGTTGGGTATTCGACAGAAAAATTCTATTCGAATATTTGAATTCAAATAGTCGTGATCATTCAATTTGTTCGAATACTCCTTAATTAATATATTTGCTTAGCATTAGAAGTGATAAACTACTTTCCTTGCTCATAGAAACCTGCATTAGCGTTTTATATTTCTTTGTTAGATATAGTTGTTAAGGAAGCCTTTTTTCTGTCATTTTGTGGTGCAAACATACTTGGATAAAACATTCTTTATTCCTTAATGGTCATTAATGAAACCAAAAAATGCCTATTATTTTGTTGCTAATTGCCTTGATGATTTAAATATTATTGAAATGTATAGCGTAATTTGGGATATTTAGGCCAATGTAACTGAAATTTCTGCAGTTGCATCATTTGAAGGTTATGAGAAACAATTGCCTATTTCACTGAGAGAGAAATGGCCAGGAGTCTATTTTCCCTTCTATATATATATATCTATATACATATATATATATAGTGCTTTTTACGTTAGTATGAAAACAAAGTACAAGACTAATTTATTAGTAATTTTTTTCTATAAGCAATATAGTACATACTATATCCACTATAATGCCTATATATATATATATATATAGACTATAATGCTTATGTTGCTTCACTAATATACAAAAGGCTATCAAATTTGTTTTTGATTGTACAGCAAGGGGGACAAGACTGATGTTTTTTTTTAATTTGGCACTTACTGGGTTAAAAAAAGTGTAAAAAAACTCTTTCTTGAGCTTAACCGACTGTTAGATATTCTAGACTACTATTCGTATACCTGGACATGTAATTTATTCGAATACATTCATATGTTGGAATATTCAGACTCAACACTAGTTTATAGTATAGATACTTATTGCGGCATTATGTAACATTGAACAATAAAAATTGGTGAAAACGTGAGGGAGTGTATTCAAAATAATGAATCCAATCAGACGAAGAATTTAATGGATAACTTTAAAATCATCGAAATAATAGTATTTGATATAATGCGTTTTTCGTGATTCTAATTGGTGAAATGAGCCTCAGGGGATATGTCAATTTCACCTTTGATGCAACGAAGTCAGATAAGTAAGAGTTGGCCCAAACGTGCACTTTTAACTTAACCCTGCTTCAATGAATTTCCCTTCTTAGCGTTTATTCAAGTTTTTTTTAAAACATTGGAAACTGCTTTATATCACCAACGACATAATTGCACAGATATGCGTACATAGTCATAATAATATTAAGTATTGTAATTGTTCGTTTGCAAAAAAGTGTAAGTCAAGATAGCTTGTGTTGTCAAAAGGACGCGTAAGAGACAATATAATCAAAATGTATTTTTTTGGTTAAAAACACAGTGCAACATTTATTTAGACTTTAAAAAATAAGGTTACAATCGACTGTCTTTGTGAAAGTTTCTATGCTCTAATGGCATTCTTGAACAAATTTGTGAACGATCCGAGCTTGTAAGGAGGCGAGGCGAGCTAAACTAAGCCGAGCAGAGCCAAACTGAACTTGAGCATTGCCTTGGATAAACAACGAGCTTGCTATAAACATAGCTATATTTAATGTTCTGCTCTTTCAATTTTTCAGGCAAAATACAAGATTTTCGCATTTTGCTTTGAGATGCGGCAATTCTAAAATTCTATTACACTTCATTACTTGTAAAACTTTTTCATTTATTCGGTAATCCATTGAAATGACCATTTATTTTCTGTTTGTTTCGAAGCAAATGCAATGGTAATAAGGCCTCAAACGTTAAAAAACATTTTTATGCTCTTTAAATTTAATATCTGAACGGAATTTTGAAGGTAATCTCTGCATTAACTGCGCTTTGTGCTTCATTATAGTTTGTTGTACTGCAAATCGCCAGGCCGTTAATAAAGTAGTACGCGGGCAGCTTTTAGCTATAAAACTTCCATTTAAATATCCATAGAATTTTGAAGAACATAATATTTTCAAAATTTGTAGACCAATGGTACTGCTAGTAAGGAAACACTGTCATCAAAGCATGTTCAGATAAATTATTTTAGCTCTGGTGACTTGCTCTAGCAATTTTCTAAAATAATGCATTATTGATACACATGGGCGCAGTCAGGGAGCGGGGAATGGTCAACGAGGCTAAAGCCATCACCAATCATTAAACAAAATGTGTAAAAGATAAATCTGGGACTTTTGTATAAATCTAATATTTCACAATCTTTGAAGGAATTTACATTCCTCTTAAGGGTAGTAATAGCATCTTAAACGCAGTCTCAATTCTTCATATTTACAAAAATAACATCCTTAAAGGGAGTAATACAGGTAGGAGGCCGTTAGTGAAATTCTCTAAAGCATCCGCGATCAGTATTATTTAATGTATTATACTAAGTGGTGTTTTTTTCAAATTATATTTAGTTTTGAAGTTTCGAAAATCGATATCTAATTAGAAAACTACCAAGAGCAGATTATTTCAATCTTTATTTGAAAATAACATTATTTTATTTAAAAAAGAAGAGGCAAAAGATGCTTCAATCATATCGAAGAAGTTATTTCAGAAAATTCTGCTGGTCTTGATATTAACGGCTCTATAAATGACGTTCTTAAGGCTGCGATTTCTTAAAAATTCCTTATGCAATTACCCTTAAGTACTATTTAACTAAAAATTTTGAATTTGAATATTCAAACACTTCTAAATAGGCCATCCCCAATAAAAAATCTTGTTTACGCCAGTGTTTACACAATATTTTTTTATAAATTCACAAATTATATTTGAAAATGTTGGCAGGAAACATGATGTGAATCTATATGATATGATTGATCAAACACTGCATTTACCAAAATGGGAGTTAGAAATGCTTTACATTTTTCTGACTTTATAGTTATCCGAATTAACTATAAATATTTTCTTTAAAATTTCCATTTTTCCACGAATTGCGCAAATATAGTGTCGTTCTTGAAGAAGCAAGAACAAATAGCATCCGAGGGCAAAGTTTAAATGTATCAAAATATTTGCATGACTGTCTATATTGCATAGCAGAAGTACTAACCGAGCGGGTGTTTGGGACACCACAAACTAATAATTTATATTTTAAAAAATAAATATTTAAAAAAATTCTATTTAAGTTATGTTGCTTTTTTAGTACACTTACAGGCAGAGTTGGAAACGGCAGTAAATTTTAAGGCCGGACCCGGTAGTTGGCCGGCAAGAGTTAATATCAGGCGGCCGGTAAATTTTTTTGCATTGTATATTGAATCTATGCAAGTATATTTAATATATATATATATATAGGGTGTTTCAAAAGTTACTATACAGTTGCTATTCAAAAGTATTTATTTAAGAAAAACATAATTTAATATCAAACATAATTGGTATCAAGGTATCATTCACTTACATAAATGTCATTCACATAAATGTTCAAATTGACGTCCTTCCACATCATTGCACTTCTTGCAACGCGATAAGACACTTCCACAAATCTTGGCGCATAAGTCTTTGTTATCATTAATGCGTGAAAAAGTATCAGTAACAAATTTCCCGAGGTCATTCAATGATCTTGTCTTTCTGGACTACACATCATTTTTCACAATACCCCAGATACTATAGTCCATAGGGGTTATATCAGGTGATCTGGGAGGGAATTCAATCTGTCCACGGCGCCCTATCCACCTGTTTGAGAACATTGTATCCAAGTATTGTCTGACGGCTGTAGCATAGTGGGGACGGTGCCCCATCTTGTTGAAAGTAGAGAGTATGAAAGTTCTCTTGTTGTTGTAACACAGGAGTTATAGAAGTCTGAAGTCTCTCAAGGTAATTAGCACCTGTAACCGTCCCATCAAAAAATTCAGGACCAATTATACCGGTCCACACGGTTATGCCCGGTTGATTGAGCTGAGTTTCAATTGTAAAATTAGGATTCTTCACACTCCAATACACACAATTGTGACGGTTCACGTGTCCCGAGAATTTGAATTGTGCCTCGTCTGTCCATGCAATACTATCTACGAATTCTGGTACCTCTTCACATTGGTTCATGAAAAATTCGCTAAGTTGACCACGGCGATCGAAATCTTCATCCAATAATCCATGAATAAGGCGAGCTATGTACGTAGTGAATTTCAGTTCCTTTAAAATGCGATAAACACTTTTGTGACTAATGCAACCCCAATTCATAAAACACCATATATATATATATATATATATATCAAATTTATCTCGCAATGAGTAAATTGCAGGATGGTGGTGTTTCATAATTTTCCTGCCACCTCCGAATAACATCACTAGCATTTTCAGTTTTCCAATATGTTTTAATGACAAATATCCTTTCATCAAAAGTTAGTTTACGAGGCATTGTTACACAAACAGATAACACACACGCGTCAGCAGATAATGCAAACTAAAACTTGACAGAATACAACAATGAAATTTAACCAATGAAATTTTAGTAACCCATGAAATCCATTAGTAACCCTACATATCTTTTACACAATAATATTAGTTCAGTGTCTTGTTATTCGATGTTACTATTGCTATATAATACAATATAATACAATAACATATATATATATATATATATATATATATATATATAAGATGTTTTAATCCAGAAAATTACGCATGGCAAAGACTTGATAGTATATGCACAGATTTCACACTATTATAACTATATTTCTAGCAAAACACAATTTTGATATTTTCTATTTATCAATTCTTTGTATAACTTTAATCAGCTTTCACTTTTCCGTGAATATAAATTGGGAAAACTTCAGGTTGCTTAGTTAGTATATTTTTTTATGATAGTTAATTACATAAAACTAGGCAAGTAGCATTATCAATTATTATTTTTCATATTGCTGTGGCATTTGACCTTAGTTAGCATTTAATAATTTATAAGTACACAAATACATAGATTTGAAATTTTTTTCGCTAAAGCCAAACATAATTACTCCTTTAGTAGGATGTGTCAACTGACATTTGTGTTTGAATGTCTTTGCATCCGAAAATCTGTCAAATTTATTTTGAGCTTCCTCTCCAATATTGGAAAAATACAAGCGTTCAAGTTGTATGAGGCTTGTAAAATTTTAAGTGTAAATCCTGTAGATGACACTTTCATTATTAAAAACAGCTTCTGTAAAAATTGTTGCTAAGTTCCAAAAAAATGAAGTTAAATTACCTTCTCAAAAAACTATTGAGAGATTCCAGAAAGTAAATTTAATTGCAAAACTGTAGATTGCCGAAACTATAAAAATTTTTTGAATTTTCCATTTTCATAGGAATTCCTCTACAACGAAGCAAAATATTCTCTCTTTATAAGATAAAACAAGAATTTTTTTATCATTTTAGCCGGTAAACGGCCGGTAATTTTACAGGCCTTTCATGAAATTTAAAAGCGGCTCCAGTTGGTAAATTGCTCGCCTCGGCCCAACCGGCTGGTAGCCGGTTCCATCTCTGCTTACAGGTAAATTAGTAATTTTTTGGTGTGAAAACGAACGCTTCTTTGAACTACATAGACATGTCCTACACTACAACAGGATTTCAACAGATTCTTAATCTTGCAATGGATGTTATCCATTCCATACGTTTCTATATATGATAAATACTTAGGTAATGACATAAATATTTCGTTTGACGTAATCGGAAATTAATTTAAAATTGCAGAATAAAAATTTCATAACTAATCCGTTATATAAATAATCAATATCAGATTATTTATGCAATCTATTCTGGTGAAACCAAAAATATTATATCATTTGAAAATAACAATAAAGATAATTATTTTTATAATGTAGTGGAAATAAAAATGATTTGCCGTAAACGCGTTTCCTATAATTTAATTGCTTAGCTTTGTGAATCAAAAGCGAAATATTGTGATTAATCGTCTGTCAGTGTTTCTGTAATTATATTGCTGACGTTGAATGGATGAGTCTGTGCTCACACTTCAGTGTTTATTATACAATATATCAGTACTTTAAATGTTCACCAGTTAGGCATTGTAATATTCCCAAATAACAAGACACACTTTAATCTATACTACAAAAAGACGCCTAAAAGCTTTTAGATATAGAAACGTATTGGCGTAGATAGATAAAGATTTCGTTTGAATTGTTTTCGCTCATTATACATTTCAACTGCCAAATTAATTATTGATATTCCGGAATTCGGAAAGAAATCTAGCTGCAAACTCTCTTTAAAATGGACGCCTAACTGCCGAATTGGTTTTGTAACATCATTGTTGCATTCAGGAATCATTAAAAATGCCAGTATTAAACATGAAAAACTGGTAAGTAGAATAAATTACTAAAATAATAGTATAAAATAAATTAGAAATAAATTGGAATAATGGAAATAATAAAGCGGTCGCCATTTTAATTTTCTCAATTGATGCAGAACAATGTAGCTATTAATAAAAAAACATACATTTGCTTTATCTCGGTAAGACCGCAAAAACAATATATAAAATAATTTGTTTTTAGACAGTCAAAATTTTTGATATCTATTCCGAAATACCTAATCCAAAAATATGCACAATTTGAAAGCCATAAATCCATAAATATATGAAATTGTCTGTATGCACAGACAGGGTATTCAGGAGTATATACTCAGCATCATTTTTGAAATTTAGCACACTTATCATTTGCAGTATATCTAAATATGTAGTGGTTGAACAATAAGCTTACTTCCGAATGCCAAAAATCGAACACAATAACAAGATATATTTTAAAACGATAATCGGTATATATATATATATATATATATA
>CABFPE010000908.1:94699-104796 GCA_900660155.1 Hofstenia miamia | reverse complement strand
TATATGTATCAGGTGCGTAGCCAGGTTCTTTTCACAGGTGTAGCTTTAGCACTTGTGAGGTAGCTACCACTTGAAGTTTTTTACTCCAGTGGTGACATGAATATCACAGCAATATACAAATTTATTTGCATAGATATCAATGTGCACATCTATCAAATGTATCAATCTAGGGTGGTTAGAATTCTTACTGAAAACAGTAGCGGCCCAGAAAATATTGAATGTTCTGCTTGAAATTTTAAAAAATGGCCGAATTGTTATGAAAAATGGCAATATCAAATCTGTTCAGTCACTCATTAAAACACTGGAAAGAATTGTTTCCTACTAAATTTAGTTGGTTACTTAATTTTCTATGAATAGAAAATATACTTCATAAAGTATCATGTACTGCTTGAAGGATGATAATCAATACAAAAAATAATCTTGCATATATAACCAAGTATGTTTTATATATTGAAATAATTTTGGGATAGCTTGAAAATTTTTATGGGAAGCTTAGCTACCGCAAGCTACTCCTTGGATATCGCAAATTTTAAAGCCAATACAGAAAATAGTTTTCCCTCCTTGGATATCGCAAATTTTAAAGCCAATACAGAAAATAGTTTTCCCCAAATTTGCCAAGAAAATCATGCGGGTTTTTTACTTACTTGAACACATAAAATAATATTTTTTACCTAAAATTGTACATATATATATATATAAATCTTGTTTTGTAAAAGTAAAATATTGTGTTTGCAGTAAATTTTAATCAATGCAGCTGGAGTAATAACATTTTCAAACAAGAAAATAAGACAATAATTTAAATATTTAATGAATTTATTATTAATGCAATTATTAAAGACACAAAGGCAAAATGCATGAATTGTAAAAAACAATTACTAATTCTGTAATTGACTTAGAGTAAAGTTGAAATTTAATGCAAATAGAAGCGTCAAATATTAAAATTTATCAATAAATACTTTTGATAATGCTACTCAAAGTATTCAAAAAAATCTTATTTTAATAGATGCATACTATATAATTTTCAAATATTTTCTAAAACGAAAGATATACCTGTATATATACATGTATTTGGTAGCTGCAAATTTTTTACAAATTTACAGAGCTTGGACTATAAAACACGGAATCTAAGTAGGATTGTGCATGTTTTAGTTGAATATGGCACTCTTAAAATAATAGATCTCTATTCCCATTGCTCAAACTGCATGGTAGTTTGCAAATTAATTTTTTAATATTGTGAGATAAGGTTGAATGAACTGAAAATATATCATACGTCAATAATTAAATAACTGCATCATCGTAAAAAAAATCGCATAAAACATATAAATAAATTCCAATTAAAGTCAAAAGCAGTGTCATTTATTTTTCAGCAAGGGGGATGAATTTAGTTGCAAAATATTTAGTTGTAGGCTGCAGCACTAAATTTCTCAAATCAATTATGAATTTACAAAAAAGTGCAGTGATATTCAAATATAAACACCATCTGCTACAATTCTCTTATTTTATAAATTTTTACAGTGCTAAGTGTTAAATTACAATTGACTTTTGCTATGCTTAATTCTGATTTCATTGTATTTCATTGTGTTCAATTCGTATTGAGAGTTCTTAGTTTACAAAGCATTTCACTATAAAGTAGGAGCTCTGCAGTCAAAATTTGTGTAAAGTTTAAAAGTTAGTAATGTCAGTATCAATGCAAGGAAACTAAATATCAACATTTTTAAGCCTATCTTACATAGTATAGCTTTTGTGTTACAAACCGCTTTGTCCACATTTGAAGCAATTTCTCCTGCACTCTAAAACAAAGAAAATTTTTGAATTAAATGTATTGCTGTACTTGACAATATTTTCTAATTTATGATGAAACTTCATATTTCTGATTCTGAATTTCATTCAAATTATCCACAAAACTGAGGTTCTGCCAATCAGGCATTCTAAGCCCATTGAAACCAACATTTATCCACTAGTATTTTTTCTGTGGACATTTTATCTAAGCATCATTAGGGCCCGTTGTGCGCAAAGTCATAGGTACACGATCTGCTTGCATTTTGGGAACTAGTGAAAACGAAAACCTTATCCTCTATGCTTCGATGTCTTCGGATCTTGCATATCTTTAGTAGTTGACAAGTTGTGAGTGTTAACATATTATTTCAAGACACCATCAGAGATTTTGAAGAATGGAGTGAAACTGAAAAATATATAGATGCTGCATAGTTTGAATATACCCCTATACGGATTGTGGTCTCCAATTTTAACTAGTATTCTTCTAATCGATACCGGTAAAGTCACAAAATATTGTAAATAAATGCGGCCACATTTTGGTATCCTGGCTAGGGTCGAACTGCATCGGGATTTGATAGAAAGCCATGCCCATTGAATTAATAAGCCGGGAACCATACAGCAAATCTCTTTAACCTTGTACTGTCCATTTGTCCATTGTATCTGTTAGGATGCCGTCGGATTTGTCCACATTTTCAAACAATTTTCTTTAAGCCTATTAAGAAATTGGCAAATCTTTGGATATTAAGATATCTATGGGTAAGCATGCTCCTCTGTTATGATGAACATTTGTGTTAAGAATTATTCCTGTGTTTAAAATACAAGTTGCAGAATTTTTCAAATATATGATGTTCAGATGACAAGAGGTCTGAGGTCTACGGTAGCGCGCGGTGTGCACGGAAGAGCCAATTCTCTATCTTGTGGTGATTTCAAATCTTCAAAATTTATATTATTTCGTCAAATATGAGAGGTTATATTTTTTTTAAAGAAACCATTACAAATTGAAAAATTGCCTGGGGTACTTGGAGTTAGACAAGGCCATTATAACTCTGAGCATGCTTAAAGCTATTTACTCTAGTTGTAGTTGCAACAACGGTTATGGACGACTTGGTTTTTTGCTAACACCAAATTTGTCCACGTATTTAGTAAAATGAGAAGGAATTATTAAAATATTATTGCAAAATTTAAAACAAACATTAGCCCGACCACCAAAACTTAAGTTTGTTAAAATATTTATCTAATTTTAGAGAAAATGAATATAGGTAGAGAGATTATGCATAATTATCTTTTGAAATTAAATTTTTATCTCCGTTAAAACCTTGACGGTAATAAGATATTCATTGAATATACAAAATTTATTATACAGAATATTGCATAAATTGGAAATTAAGTTGGAAACGACATCTGCAAGGCATCTCTTTGAAATGCTTTGTCAATGGAAAATGTGTTATTTCAATCTATTCATTAGAACACAATGTTTAGTTTTTGGGCAATGAAATTTTAATTAAGTCACAATCTGCGAGAAGCTTTGAGCTAGTGACGCCTTTATGGAAGAGACGGTTTCAAAATCGCAGAACTAATTTCATTCCAACTACTTTGATGGATACGAAAATTGGCATCAAGTCTCTTTTGAAGTTTGATGCAGCTACACACATTATATTTATGAATTGTCTGGGAAATTTTTACATGCACTAACTCCTATATCATTAAGTGATTGAAAATTGAGAAACTCTCATAACACTATAGAAATTACGTTTTTGATTTTTACGTTTCCAATCATAATCGGCAAGTGACACAATTAATGTAAATGCACATAGATAAGCTTAATGGTAAAAATTTTGGCATATTCAAGCAAGCTTAAATTTACTGATTTATTTATTTTAGAACATCTGCAAAATGTAGAGTCAGCAGCAATTCGGTTTGGTTACTAGATTTATAGATAGTCGTTAACCCTAAGTTGCCTTTTGTGACTTTAAGGGCACAAATAGTTTTGTCCAAATTACCAAGCAAGCATCCCTAAGCCTATTAGGACATTGGGAAATTATGGGATTCAAATTCATCAATGGGTAAGCATGCTGCCTCATTATGTTAAAAATTTATGATAAAAATTATTCATGTCAATGTGAAGCTATTACAATTTTTCCAATGGAAGATCGAATTTTTACAAAAATTTTCAGATTCTTCCCATACTTGGTGTTCAGATAATTTGGCCACTTAAAGCTCATAGCAGCAACAACTATCTTAAAATATTTGGCTTTCTGCAAATAGGCCAACCAGGCGTGTGCGCGCAATTCAGAAGTCTTGACAATTTCCTATCCAGTGCACTTTCAGGTTTTAGATATCTACATTATTGTATAGCCGGTTGTGAGCATTTGAAAAATTAGAAACAATCACAAATTGTAAAAATGTCTGACTTTTATAAAAATTATTATAATATTAAGTTTATTTATCACTAACTGATAGGACCGTGCTGGTGAATATAACCTTCCTAACCAACGCTCACTCCAAATTTTGCAAAAAATTATATTTGGTGTAAACTCTAAAGCATATTAAGAAAATTGACAGAAGATATTATATCAGGAGAAAAACATCGCTAAGATAATGTGAATGGTTTTGGAGNTTACTAGATTTATAGATAGTCGTTAACCCTAAGTTGCCTTTTGTGACTTTAAGGGCACAAATAGTTTTGTCCAAATTACCAAGCAAGCATCCCTAAGCCTATTAGGACATTGGGAAATTATGGGATTCAAATTCATCAATGGGTAAGCATGCTGCCTCATTATGTTAAAAATTTATGATAAAAATTATTCATGTCAATGTGAAGCTATTACAATTTTTCCAATGGAAGATCGAATTTTTACAAAAATTTTCAGATTCTTCCCATACTTGGTGTTCAGATAATTTGGCCACTTAAAGCTCATAGCAGCAACAACTATCTTAAAATATTTGGCTTTCTGCAAATAGGCCAACCAGGCGTGTGCGCGCAATTCAGAAGTCTTGACAATTTCCTATCCAGTGCACTTTCAGGTTTTTAGAATCTACATTATTGTATAGCCGGTTGTGAGCATTTGAAAAATTAGAAACAATCACAAATTGTAAAAAATGTCTGACTTTTATAAAAATTATTATAATATTAAGTTTATTTATCACTAACTGATAGGACAGTGCTGGTGAATATAACCTTCCTAACCAACGCTCACTCCAAATTTTGCAAAAAATTATATTTGGTGTAAACTCTAAAGCATATTAAGAAAATTGACAGAAGATATTATATCAGGAGAAAAACATCACTAAGATAATGTGAATGGTTTTGGAGATGTCAATGCGAACCAACGGTACAATTAATAATAGTGCATTTGAGATCTGACAATGTTGCAAGGCCTAGTCATTACATAAATGTTATTTTCTGGTTACTTTGGTTAAAATTTAGAGCTTTCTAGATAAAATTTAAAAATAAAAAGGGATGAAACGATGTAGTCATCACTGTTCTTGTCATATGCCTATTAGGGAATTCACCTTAAGATATATATTCTTTCTCTTTTAGAAGAAATCTTTATATAAGAATTACAAGGCTCAAGATGCTCAAAATTTAAGATTTACCTAAAAATCAGCCCGAGGCTTAAAATGTTAATTCAGAGATTTCTGAAAATCTAATATTGGTAAGTTCTCGATTTTTGTGTTTTTTATTTTTCTATTTTTTCACACATTATTTCGTTTAAGAGTAATTCGAGCATCCAAGAGTATGTAATAGCATAATTAGCCCAGGAAATTGCTCAAGCAGCATGATAAAACGAGTGAATTTACTTTCAAAAATAATTTAAGAATCATGTAGGAATATTTTAGACTAATATTGACTAAAACATTAAGAATCAATTTATGTAATTCTTATAAAAATGAAAGAGTATATTACTATAAGTCTAAAGATTTTGTATCATCTTCGAATGAAATTTATGAATAAAAAGGAAATCAAACGTCATTTCTTATTTTAGAAAACTCACTTCTCAAAGAAAAGGCATTTTGCAACCTTTTGAAAGACAATAAAATATTTTTTATAATAATTTCAACTAGGACATATACTTAACCTGTGCATAGGCCTGTCATTATTATTCATATAAATCTACTTTCATATTATAATCTATCATAATTTGCTAAATCATTATTAAGCAGTTTTGATATATTGATTTATGAAAGAGACAATTCCGATATTCTCGTGTATCATTGGCACATAAATCTAGACAACTAAAAGCTAAAAATAATGAAGAGTCTGATTGAAACTAAAGCGATAGCCAAAAGTCACCCGATACTAAAAAATTCAATTTTATTTATTCACTCCAAACAGATGTGCCGCTCTGCAGCTACGAGACAGTCCAATCTTTAACAACTTGAGGCTTATGTAAGACGGCGCTCCAACCCATGACGCTAAAGAAGTTCATGATCTGTTAGATATTTTACCTGCTGATTGGATTGGATGTAGAGTGTCTTTTGTCTAGGAACCACGGTCATGTGACCTCAATCGATGAGCTTTCAGAAAAAAACCAAGGGTTATGGGTCAGCTGCAGAATTACACAACATCTGAGTTCGAGCAAATTAATACAAATAAGAGACTGTGTCGTAAAATCTTTAATTCTGTATTGACTCGAAATAAAAAACATGTCATTCAAGAAAGACTTCAGCTTGAACAATTTTAAAGATACTTTATATTTAGATTATTTTATTAAATTCATTTAGTTGTAAAACAAAATATTTCTTGAAATAAAATGGTTTTGATTTACTGTCGGGTGATTTTTGGCCAGCCCTACATGTATATATGGAATTTGTTGCTACAATTTGTGGAATGCAACTTAAAAGTTCAATTGTCTTAGAATTTCAAGTTATTGCTTAGAAAACAGAAAATAGTAGAAATGTTCATGCGTCAAATTGAAATGCTGAAATTATACCTCATTGGCTGAAGAATCACCTTGATGGATTTAGATAGCCCCCGCTTCAGGCTTCCAACATTGATTAAAAAATTTCATAAATATTTTTAAAGAACTAAGAACTAAGGTGGAGAATTCCTTTTAAGCATAAATTTTTTCTCAATTTTGACAGTTTTTAGAGAGATCTGAATGTAGTTGAACTGTCAATCTGATCATTATTGATATGTCTCAGCACTCAGAATTTCTTGATAAGACTCTTGTCAATGAGGGCCTGAAAGTAAAAATATATTTATCAATTCACACTACTCTGTACTTTCTTATGGCTCATATAGACCATCCATTCACTAGCAAATATTAAATACAGATTTCTTTAGTTGGATGCTATCAATTATTTTGGCATTTACAATTATTTATTCATTTAGAACATCAATTTTGCTATGGCGAAAATATGCTTTGAAGGTGTGCTTAACTAAGAATAAAATGGAAACCAGAAGTATTTTATTCCCACCTGGTTGTTTAGGAAAATATTAAAGGCAAAACTTTTTATTGGATCTAATGAATAAATTATTATTTTGTTACGCATTATTACATAGATGTCAATGAAAAAATACTTCGTCAATCAATCATTTAAGAAATTTTCATGCTTAATAATTATCATTTATATTACATTTTCTGCTTTTTGCGCTTTAAAGTCAATTAACGTGCTTATGGAAAGCCATCTCTTGTCAAGGCTTCTTCTCTGTTTTTTTACTTTCAATAAAATAATTATGTTCGCCTAATATCCTTTGCATTTTCTGTCATTATCAATTGACCTTGCTGGTTTCAAAATCAAATGTACCTTCACAATGCTATAAATAACCAACTAAAATGTTTGGTATTTTGCGTTTATAGAAAAAAGCACAGTATGAGACATCAAATTCAACACAACAATCGAGTGGTCCGTGAATTAATAAATTTCGACAGAAACTTTACATTAAGCAATCATGAGTTGCTTTGGGAACACAATAATAGCGAATTATATTATTTACAATATTGAAAAATTTTTAGAAGAATCTTTTCAATTTTTTTTTGAAATTCAAAAATAATTATGCCCGTTTTTCGGTATTCAGTTATGGTGATAATCTACTTAATATTTAAGCTCCCTAACCGTAACACTACTCTCAATTAGAGCCCTTATAATAAAATTTCTACATTCTTTGATAATATGTTAATTTGTCATTAAAAATGCATTTAAAGCACTAAATTTCAAAAAACATACAAAAGCGCCTAATATAAAATAAGTTTTGAGATCATTGCCAATTACCCCCCCCCCACTTTTCGGACGAGCTGGACAGGTTGTTAAGTCGGCCCAACTCGACTACCCACAGACCATGCTCTAACTCTGTTCTCCAAAATATATTGTTCATTAATTTTTGCTTTGAATAACATTAAAAAATGTCTATTTTTTACTGTAGAATATATATATATATATACATTAGTGCTGTGCGTCCCAATGTATTTTAACCAGAATAACTGGGTAGGATGCATTCTTAACTTAACCGGTTTTTAACCGGTGGTATCCAGATATATGTTCATATTCAAGTCAAAAATAAAAACATATTCTATTCCGATGCGTCAAAATTAAATTGTTCTGTATATATACATACATATATACATTTGTGTATACAGAGGCTCGTTAAATATCATATCCTCTATAATATCTTTTTCTGATTTACCCAGTTTTAAATTTTCCTTATATTTAGCGCCAATCACCAATTGGTAGAAAGAAAGTAGATTTTTAGCAAGTCTATATTTTTTTCGGTCTAGATATTGTAAATAATGCATACATAGAAATTTTTGAATAAATCTGAGTAAAAAAAATGTTTTCTCTTTGAGATTTAAGTTAAACAGTGTGATAATTATTTCTCAACATTAATGAATTACTCTTTCTGCGACCTCAAATCTAATTAAAAATTTAACTAGGACATTCTTCAACTTTTTGAAATATTTATGACACATCATGGGTGACCGATTTCTTTTTTCCAATAATGTATATGTATATATATATTTATATATATTTATATTTATATATATACATATTTATATATATTTATATATATATATATATATATATATATATATTGTAAATTGATGAATTAAGTGGCGCCTTACATTATGCAAAAGTCTTTGAAGCATCATATACCTTTTTACAATACTGTTTCGAACTTGGTAGATTACTTACTGGCACCTGAATGCAATTTTTAAATTACACAATTTATTCCGCACCCTTCAAGTTTTGACAATTAATCTATATAACATTTTTAATTAAATCTAATTAATAAAGAAATCCATATTTTGATATCTATATATATATATANTCACAACATTTAATTTTGCAAATTTTTGCAATGACTTAGATATAGGCAATTATTGGAATGCGATATTACAATTTGCATAATTCCAACTATGATATTGTTTCTCAAGAGAGTTATAAATAAAGAGTAATTTTAATCATAAATAAGCAAAATCAATGTTCATCATTAAATATTTAATTTGAAACTATCACATAATTTTAAAACTAATATATTACAATTTAGGAGAGCAGCTTATAAGCAAGCAAGTTCAGTATTCTCTAAGTACTAGGAAATTGTTTTTGAATATTTTAACTGAAACATGACGGGAAATAAACTCTTAATATGTTTTTAATATGTTATATTTATTAAAGCGCTATTTGCCAAAGGATTCTATTTCGTATTGTAATGCAGACGAATGGGACATTTTTGAGAATGGAAACTGAAAGCGATAGATCAAAACGTAGACAATTTTGAAGCTGGTAAAACAGATGTATTCTCTTCCGATTATATCTTCAGGATGTTACATTATTTAAAAGCGGTTCCTCTGATGTTAGGTTGGCTAAAAGAATTAAAGCATCTACAATGACAATGGGAAATAATATGTACACAGCCTTTGAAAAATATTCAACAAAAATAGTTGTATCTATAAACTATGACTTCAGTAATTCAAAATATCAACGAGTACTTAGGGTGAAAGCAGATCCATAATCGGTAAAAATATGTAAGATTTTCCGTATCCCTAAGCTTAATAATCAATGGGTGTAGGGGTGACTATTGACCTGTGGAACAGAACATGTCGTTAATGTGGGAAAAATAAAATCAAAGCACAAAATATATTATTTTCTAATATTTTTACCACACAACATTATTCTCATTATAATAATTAATGAAGTGAAAATTTGTTTCACCATTTCCCATTGAAATATGCACATGTCATTACAATCAATTAATCGAAAAATAGAAGCATGAGTCATACATTTGCATGCAAAGGCACTTTGGGACAGTGGATCACCCAATAAAATGCCATAGATACGTGCCTGAATAATATATATATATATATATATATATATATATC
>CABFPE010000908.1:55617-83518 GCA_900660155.1 Hofstenia miamia | reverse complement strand
CATCACTAGCGCAGTTCGGGGAATATCAGAGGCAATCACTCAACTGGAGGGTCGCGGAAAAATCACACAAAGTATTCAAATATACGAAAATGTACTTAACAATTTGGCAGCCCCAGAACTTTCCAAGTACAAGGCCAAGTTTGAGAATGTGATTTCCAAGAATCCAGATTTCAAGTTTATGGTGAATGTGGCAAAAGTCCTTCGGGGTGAGCATGTGCCAGAACTTTCAGTCGGGCCATCAGAAATTTCAAAATTTGCCTATGCTCCTATTGTCAGTGTCGAAGTGGAGCGACTTTTTTCGTACTTCAAGAGACTTCTAAGTCCCCAGAGAGAGCGGTACACAGTCGAGCACTTGAAGTGGGCACTGGTTGTTATGTGGAATAATGACTCTTCTTTGTAAAATTTTTCGTTTTTTACTCAATTTTTTACTCAATTTTGAGTTAATTTTTGCTCAATTTAATTGTCAATTTTTGCTCATTTTTTACTCAATAAAATCCTAACCCTAGCGCCTGCTTACTACCTAATGCAATCAACATTAACAGAATTGAGCAATTAACCACAACATTTAAGCGTGCAGTCTGGACAACGTTCCAATGTGATAAACAACAAACTAGTACTTATGTACAAACGTATAATTAGCTTTCTCCGAAATACCTGATTAAATTTACTAGTTTGTTATTTTTCTACAAGTATTTCTGTAAGTTAACACATCCATCCCCATTTTTAGACTGTTTATTAAAATTTAACTCACGCATGTACTAAACCTGTTCTTAATAAGTCTTCCTATTGGGAAAAGTCCTTCATTTATTATACAATCAAGCTTTGGAACAACTTAGATAACAGCATGAAAATTGCGAAAAATTTTGGAATTTTCAAACGCAAACTTAAGCATAATTTATTTAGTCACCAAGTGATAATAGGATCATCAAAAAAGTTACATGCATGGGAAGAATGTAAGATAATCTAATTGTAATTGTTTGTTTTTGTTATTTTTACATTTTGATAGGAGCATATCTTCTTTGTTTTGTATCGTTGGATGGAAATAAAGAGCTTGTTAACCGTTATAGACCTACATGATAATCATTACTGCTGTGCTTCATTGGCTACCTAGCACCGTCTGGGAGATAATGACCCTACTTTTTGAAAACAGTCGAATAAAATGGCCACTAACAAAGGAATTTCATGTATATGCATTTCTTGTTTCAATCAAGTATATAGTAGAATTATATTATATCATATTTTGAAATGCAATTATTTACAATTAAATTCATTTCAAAATCACTAATGTATGACATTTTAAAATTGCTAATAGCACAAAGCTTCTGCGATTACTTAAAATATTCGAAAGAACATCGAAATATTTTGTTAAATTTCCATGCAGCATTGATTAACAAACGAAATGGGATGAGATAGCATGAAAAATAAATGTCCGTTTTAGAAATTCATAAATTTATATTTTATTGAAAAAAACTACCCTATGTGTTAAAGTTCGATGTCCTTAAAAGTTAATCTTAGCAGGGTTCTTGTGGGGCGCTCCTATCAGGGTTGCCATTGATTATTATTATTATTACCAACATGCTGATATCAAATGCATTGATTTGATGTGATATGGATTTTTATATCAATTGATTTCAATTGATATGAGTTGATTTAGAAATCTTCAAAATGTACCCATTGTGTTAATTTTTCTTTATCTTACTGGCTTTGACGGTGATGGTTTCAAGACCAGTATTAATATTTGTGAATAAATTTTACCCAATCAAATCAAGTTGATCAAGTGATTGACTTTAAAAACAATTAGAAGTGAAATCTACTTTAAGTTATTTTTGTTCCTAAGAACTTTCTGAATTTGGCAGTTAGCTTAGTTTTTAATTCTCACAGGTATTTTCTCAGGGCCACTAATGAGAGCCGAACATTCGCATTTGTGAAAAGGTATTGGTGGTAAGCTTGTCATCTTTGTTTTCATGTCTTAATATACTCTGCTTAGTATAAAACAAACCGAAGAAAGCTTTTTTGCCAAATTTTTACTATTACAGAATTATCAGCTAAGGAGGTCGACACGTATTTAGGAGAAGTTGATAAGAATTTCGAATTTCCCTAAAATTTAAATTTTACCAAGACTGTACACCATTTTAATTTTATGTTGCATACATGGGCGCGATTTTCTGACGGAATAGGTCATCTAGTAGTGATCAAGTATGTGACCAAGAGCGGGGTGAAGCCTTGCGAAATTTTTTTAAATATATTGACAAAATAGACCTTCTTGAGAGCAAAGTTACAATAATTGCATAAACAAATTTTATTTTACATGCTGATTTTGCTTTTAGCTTTGTTGGTCAAGAGAGGTTGCTTGACTTTCCAAGGGGTTCGTCTCCTCTAATCTTCCTTTTCTATGGGTCTGTGGAATATACAAGAGCAGAAGTGGATTACAAATGCCTATTGATGGCAAATCAAGTTCAACTCAGGAAGAACTAACTGATACAATTTCAAAAAGGACAAAGTTGTAATTACTTTTCCAAAATGCAACTAAGCTCCTAAGCCAATACAAATGTTATCAAACATACAACCTTTACAAACTCTGAAAATTGACAATTACTTGGTAAAGTGCTTATCAACTTAAAAAACGTCTTGCCCAATGGGTAAACACTTTAAGACCTTTCTCATACCGGCCTCGATCTGTCTAATCCACCTCATCCCATAGTTCCATCCAACACGCTTATATTTCTGCAACATACATCTAGTAAATCGAACAAATTTGATTCCCAATGTTGAATTTAATGATCAAATGAATGCAATAAAATAGAAGGATTTCCTAATATATAATGTTTTCTGTCATTGAAATTACGTTTTATGCATTTGGGAATTTCTGTACTTGGGCATGTATATTTCTAAATGTTTGACTATCGAGAATTTCCAAAAACTTTTTATTAAAATCCAATTTATTATTACTTTTCAGCTACAAATTTCAATATTTATAAAAGATTTACAAAAATATTTCCAATTTGCAAATAGGGTCCCAATCCCATGAAATTTTCTGGTTTCATAGTCCAATTGGTCCAATACAAAAACTTCTATTTTGACCAAAATTAGTAAGAAATATTCTGAAATGCGTGGTAACAAAGATTTAATTGTTGGTCCAGGTGACATAGTGGTAGCCCATCCCAGTCCCATGAGACTAGAAGGTCCCGCAGACCTAGCATAAAATCCAATGCATACTTAAAAACAGCTTAGACAATTTTTCAAACTACCATGCTTCATATTGCTGAATATTTTATGAAATGTGAACAGATTATATTATATATAACAATTTTGCAAGTGATGGAACGTGAATTTTCAAATTGGTTTGGACAGGTTTTGCAAGGTGTCATATTTTCACAAGTGAACCTCTTAAAATTTTTACTAGAATCTTTAAAATTTAATAGAAAAACTTTGCCCAAATTAAAGACGAACTTTATCAATGACAAGAAAGGAATTACGTCAAACTCACACGCAGTTGCAATTTACAAATACTTCTAAAAACTAAAGTAATCAGTAATTAACAGATTCGCTAACCAAAGTTATCATTGTTATGTTTTGTTAGAATGTTTAGCAGGAATCTTTTTTAGAATAATCTTGCACTTCGCTGCTTCGCGAATGAGCGGAGGTGTTAGTTTATTAGACAAGGTACTTTTCCAAATGAAAATTTTATTGATTCTCTTTTAATATCGAAATGAATTGGAATATGACAAATCAATTTATTAAGTTGTTTCGCTTCATTACTGCTAGTTGTTAAGGATTTTGACCGTGAATTCATTGAAGCTATTTGCAATTTTTAATTGGTCGACTGAATAGACTCGACTTACAACAAAGCTGTTTCATTTTCGGTCAGCGACTAAGCATCTCTTCATTAGTGTATGCAGCAAGCTTGCAAAATGTCAGTTTCCTATGCTGTCTTTAAAAAATTTAAATTAGATGAAATACTACACTAATTTTTGTTAATGAATTATACACAGATATATTAATCCCAATTTCCTTTTTTGGATAAGGGGAATTTTTATTTAAAAATGAAAAGGCAAAAATTACATTTCCTCGAAGTTGTTATATACCCGCTATGTTCTGCGAGTGATAAAATCAAAATTTGAGGAAAATTTATTAAGGGCAATAATATAAAAATTCAACCATTGTTCCAGGCATTGTTTTTGAATAGAATGAGAGATCTAAATTAGGAAGATAATGGAAACATTCTTCAATAACTTGATTTAATGCAGCATTTTCTTTCACCACATGGTGAACATTTAGGTGTCCAGCGATCTCGACGATCAATTTATAGATTCCAAAATATGGTTGTGTATATTTTCATACACTAATTCTCTCATTTTGCTGTTTAAATTCACTGTCACAGAAAGAGGAAAAATAGCTTTCGTAAACTGTAGGACAGCTTTGCACAAACAACTGCTAAACTACATGCATATTGCATAATGTACAGATAAATGTCATGAGGCGTTAAGGTTGGGCTGGCTTGAACGGTTTCCAGCTATAGTATGTAAACATCTATCATTGAATATTTGCTTTAAATTATATTGAATATTCTTGGGGTTAGATAAATACCTACTACGTATAACTATGTTTTTGACAAGAAAGGTGCTTTAAAGATCTCAATGCACATTCTCTCTAATAACTAACTATGAGCATACTATTAAACGCAGTAGATTTTGAATTAACAATGTTGGCAAATGGCATATGAGGTGAATCTAACACTCTTAACTGTCTGAATAATGCGGAATTACAAAAGATCAGGATGCATCTCCTATAGCGCTATTAAGTCCATTGTCTCACCTGAAAATGGGAAATGGGAACATCTCTACATTAATATCGGTCGCGTATTTATGAAAAATAGAATGCGTAAACAAATGATTCCCAGTCTCTAAAAATTTTATGAATTTCAAAAAAAGCATTGTGAGTTCTCAAATTCCACTATATATAATTCTAAATCAAATGGCGCTTAGAAGTAGAAGCTTATTCTTACGTATTTGTCTATGAGCTTTATGAAATTCATAGAATTCATATCATCAATCTGATACATTCTTGGGAAGTTCTATCGAAGTTGCAGAGCTATTCAGATGTGTGATTTGCGATTCCTGGGATGTCATTTGATATGAGTAACACAATTTGTGATCTACTTCGAACATTGTAAGCTACAGCAACAAATCTAATCCTAACCATAGCTAAGCCAAAATGAGCTCCAAAATCATTTTGTAGTATTAAAACCTTATTTCAATAATTGGAAGAAGATAATATTAGTAGATTACATCTTGCCGGTCCATAACAACTTTAGATGAGGTCCTGATTCTTAAGATCAACATTGATTTGCGCTTGATTTTTTGTGGAAGACATTAGAAGAATGAACAACCCGGAGTCAGTCTCCTAATCGTGACCCCTCTCCAGACTAGAAACCAGTCTAGAATTATGCACGGTAGATCATTTTTGCCCTGTATTTTAAATATGTGATGTGGTTCTTCAACAAATTCTAAGCACTAGTAACTCACAAATTATGAAGATTTCCAATATTCTAAGGCATTCAATCTAAATAAAAACAAATTGAAGAGGGTATTTGCTGCTGCTTCCATAAGCTTTGGACCTCCTGATTATCTTGAAATTGTGTACAAGTATTCACCATAGGGATTTTCAAAATTTTAGTCTTAAATTCCGAGGTTTTTCGTCATTTTAGATTTTGAAAGCCACTGAATTCTTAAATGGATACACTAATTGTATTTTTTAAATGGGGCATAAATCAACAGAAGTATGCATCATAGATCCTATAAATATAAATATGTTTGGCGAATAATTACGTGGATTTAAATAGAAAAAATAGGAGAAATATTATTAATAAATATATTTAAAAATAATTTCCATGTATATAGCAAAAAATTCAAGGTAATAGTCCTGATGAACATACTTTGTTTCGAAACTAGTTGAGAGAATTTCGAACTTCTCATAGTCTATATGTCCCATAACACATCTATCTGGCAATCGCACAAGCAGAAAAAAAATTAAGCATTGGCTGTATGTATGTTTATTTTGTTTTATATAATGTTATTGCTTTGACTACTGATTCGAAGAAAATTGCATCAAGCTGACTAAAAATAAATCCAACTCCAATTAAGAACTTTTTCTATTGCAGAAACGAATTGCTCATCACTCAAAATTCTTCAAGGATATAAATAAATATCTTAAGATTGTACTAAGGTATTTTAAACATTACACAGCAAGCGCGCGATCCTCTGAATGCAAATAGTCCAAACGTATCTGAGGTGAGAGATATCGGTTGATCAAAAATTGAGATTTATGATTATTGTCATCATTACATTGTTCTTTGTATTATACGTGCATGCTATAGATTATTATAATTTTTCTATAGTTTGCTTCTTATGAATATTTCTTTTAGTGATAGTTTTTCAAGATAGTTCCTGATGTTAGGTGTGTTTGGATAACCAAATTTAGTTTTAAAACATTTAACCTTAGGCATCCCATATTGCAGCGCTAAGACGAAATTTATATATTTTAAAGAAAATTGCGCAAAATGTAGTAGAATATCATATAGCAACAACATATTTAAAAAGTCAATATAGTAAAAAAATCAAGAACTTTAACCAATAAAAACTGCAATAGATTTATGGTTTAGTACGTATTTGATAAACGATGTTGTAAAAACAAGAGTAACTTAGCACTAGACCATGCTATTAATAACACAAATGCATTATGCATGGATTCCTAGCATCAACGTCATTTAGGTTATGGACGCTTTCGCCCACTTGGGATACATGCTCAATAATTATTCTCCAGAAGTGCTTAAAAATAAAAATAAGTGAGAAAATCAAGCCAAATTAAGTCATTAATATTTTTAGGTCACTCCATTCTTAAAAGTGCAATGTACTGGAATGTGATTTAAATGTCGAGACTATTTGTCGTTATAACTGTTAATTGACCTACATTCGTCACACAATAACGCAAACGAAATTTACTAGTTGCGGTATAAAATCAGTAAAATGTAATTCATTCGCTAAAAGGGATTATAAAACACAAATTACGAGCATTGTCTACTATTTTTGTTTACCAATTACCATAATAAACCATCTTCAAGGTACTGGGATTATAAAAGCAAATTAGTGTATTGTTTTACTTCTCTCTGCTTCGAGGTCTATAGAAAAATAGTGTGCTTTATATACTCTAGTCGATATCAACCAACTGTAGCAAATCCGTTTTGGTTTAGAAGTAAGCGGAACACAGGCCCGCATGCAGATATTTTACCTAGGAGGGACCATCAAGAATGGAGATTATGATGTGGCCAGATATGACAAGCCGATATTTTTAGCCATCCATAATGCCTACATTTTAAATTTTAAAATAACAGCTATTATGTAAAATATGGTGAATAATGGTAAAATGTATGTAGGATACATGTGGTAATAGAAATTTAACAAATTGATTTCTAATATTTAGCCAAATAAATACCAAATTGCTAACTACAATTAAAGAACAATTATTTTTGTGTAGTATGAAATTGCAATAACATCACAAGACAAAACTAATTCACTAGGTCGCAGAACGATTTTGAAACATTCAGAAACAATATTTAAAACAAACCAATAATTTTTTTTTGATTTCCAATACATCACACTTTGTTAGGCGCAAACATCAAAATTGGTAACAAATTTTATCATCAGATTTGTTTGCAATCAACTGTTAGAAATGGGAAGCAACTTCACCTTTAGTATTTGTTTACAATCTACTGAAACTGCATACTAAACTTTTGCAGACTTTTAAAAGTTGTTATCTTATCAAAATGTTTTTTTTGTTCGAAACAAAAGATTTATCCATTTAATTATTATAAATATAACATTTGTGACATAATTTTCTTGAAACAAAATAGAAACTCTGTATGGGTAACAATAAATTTAATGGAGTATCCTTAAGGTTATATTTTTAGGTTTGCCATCCATAATGACTATAATTGTTTTTTCAACCATACCATTATGTTATCAATAATATGGTTCCTAATGGAATGGTAGCATGGCATGTTCGGCACCTTGGTGGACCACAGCAAAATTCATTTATATTAATGGCGTACGCAGTATTTTCTGAAAGGGGAACATTTCAGTTGTGATCAGGTGATTGATCATAGAATACCAAATCGCAATTTTACATCAATCACATATATAGATATATTTTTGATAGTTAATGTTGGGATAATATTAATGTATACATTATAGCTTTCTCTGGATCCAACCCTGTGTAATTTTTCAAAAAGGCTTGGGGAATAGGATCCGAGGCTGGCCTGACACATTTGACACATAAGAAAATATATGAAAATTCTTTATAAAAATTTTAAGCGTGCCTATATCACTTTAAACATTCAAAAATATTTTTTACATTTTTTCATTAAGTTCTATTTGTGCATAGGCCAGCTAATTTGTTGTCACGTGGATTTACATTAGAGTGGGAAAGGGATCAATTGTTTTGACACGCTACCCGACATTGCCCGTCTAACAATGACCCGTGACCCGACCCGATCAAAAGATTACTAGCCTAATAGGCAACAAAATGTTTTAATATAAAATTATCAATAAAAAATAATAGTTTATATTCTATTCGTCGATAAGAATTTCAAAATTGAAAGGGTTTACTTCTTTAAATGCTCCTTAAATATGTTAGTGTCTTTTTCAGCCTAACGATCATAAATGGACCCCGACCCGACCAATCTCAGAGTGGCCACGACAAGTGGATCGGGATGACTCGCTTCCCACCCTGATGTACACAATAAAGATGCCCTATTGTCCTTTTGCTGTTATTTAAGTGATTTACTGCACTACAAGTTTCTCAATGAACTCTCAGCTCAATAGTTTTGCTTACATACTTTGTAATGTATTGAAAAGATTTCTGCGAATTTCATGCCATATCACATGATGTTTATAACTCAAATACTAATGAAAATATCCACAATTTGGAAACACTACCAGATTGAGGCCATTGAAGCGCATGACACTCCTCAATGGGTTTGGGAGGTCTATCTGCATGGAAAAGTCCGTTGTTGATCTCATGCGCTTTAACCCTTATATTTACCTGAAAATTGGGAATGAAGAGGATTAATTTTTTTTTAAAAATCAGAATTTTCAAAGAAAAATTTTTTAAGTACTTTAGATACAGAACATTTTCAGCATTATATTTGAGCACGTTCACCAAATAATAGATGTGTCCATTCCGCCCGATTTCCAAATTCGCTAATTGGCTTGCAGTAAATTTTGTTGTAAATGTGAAAAAAGGGCTTGTCCTCAAAAAGGGACACTAGGCTGGGTAAGGTTCTGTACCGAAGTACATTCACATAACTAGGGTTAGAACGGTGACACTACTGCTTCTTTATGTTGTAAATACCAAATTGATAGGCAACTAACAAATTAAATTAACTTACCGAAACGATCTCTAGCATTTCTTGACGTGTTATAAATCCATCGCCATCTAAGTCATACATTGAAAATGCCCATTTTAATTTATCATCAAGTTTGCCACGGGACGTTACTGAAAGCGCGAATATAAACTCTCGAAAGTCTATAGATCCATCATTGTTAACGTCGAATGTTCTGAATACATGCTCTGCGAATTTGGAGGCTTCGCCATATGGAAAAAATGTTTCATAGATATTTTTAAACTCTTCTACTGTAAGTTGACCATTTGGACAGTCCTTCACAAAGCCTTTGTACCATTCAGTGATTTCCTGTTCTGTGAATTCGGTGTGTTTTGTTAAGTCTGTGAGAACTTCTGGCTTCAGCTTACTATTTTGCTTTCCCATTGCTAAAAAGAACTACTTAATGCTTGCTTTTAGCATGTTTGAAATAAGTGCAGCTTAAACTTCTTGTCTGAGCAATTATTTCAATTACATCCTAAGAATATAAATGGTATTCAATTTATTTCCATGATTTTTATTTGAATTTTCGTTTATAAAACTTATTCTCTTTGACCACTTTCCTTAATTGTTCGAAATATGAACATGCTTTAATCGTTTCATTGAAAGTTGCAGTATTTCACTTAGTAGTGGTAAGAAAACTCCAGGCTAACGGCCGGTTACGGCTAAAAGCAGTACAGGCAGTGGCTGGCCTCTGTCAAAGAATTAATTCTAACGGCCGGCTAATGTCCAAATTTTTTTTTACGGCCAGCTACGGCCAAGAAAATTGCAAATAAAGGATGGTGTTTAGAAGGTGTAAAGTTCAACTGAACTTAGGCTTAATTGAAAGTAATAGAAGGTAATCGAATTGTTGAAAATGTGGTGACTTCTATAAGTCACTGACCTAATTCATAATAAACTCAATGTTTAGGACGAAATTATGTCATTGCAATCAAAAGTGATTTGATACAAATCTATTGAATAATCTATATCAAATCCACCAAGAAGTGGTTCGACATTTTAATATTAGCAAATAAAGATGGAGACATTTCCAAAGGTACTAACTATATTCAAGAAGATATTACTTTTTTATATCCTACAGCCTAAACCGAAATGGGATACCATTAAATTATGGCAGGATGGAATTCCTGGACNACTTCTTGTCTGAGCAATTATTTCAATTACATCCTAAGAATATCAATGGTATTCAATTTATTTCCATGATTTTTATTTGAATTTTCGTTTATAAAACTTATTCTCTTTGACCACTTTCCTTAATTGTTCGAAATATGAACATGCTTTAATCGTTTCATTGAAAGTTGCAGTATTTCACTTAGTAGTGGTAAGAAAACTCCAGGCTAACGGCCGGTTACGGCTAAAAGCAGTACAGGCAGTGGCTGGCCTCTGTCAAAGAATTAATTCTAACGGCCGGCTAATGTCCAAATTTTTTTTTACGGCCAGCTACGGCCAAGAAAATTGCAAATAAAGGATGGTGTTTAGAAGGTGTAAAGTTCAACTGAACTTAGGCTTAATTGAAAGTAATAGAAGGTAATCGAATTGTTGAAAATGTGGTGACTTCTATAAGTCACTGACCTAATTCATAATAAACTCAATGTTTAGGACGAAATTATGTCATTGCAATCAAAAGTGATTTGATACAAATCTATTGAATAATCTATATCAAATCCACCAAGAAGTGGTTCGACATTTTAATATTAGCAAATAAAGATGGAGACATTTCCAAAGGTACTAACTATATTCAAGAAGATATTACTTTTTTATATCCTACAGCCTAAACCGAAATGGGATACCATTAAATTATGGCAGGATGGAATTCCTGGACTAGTTAGTACCTATAATATTATATTTGTAGATAGAAGAACCAAAAGAATGTGATACGCGGCACATTTATTATCGTTCAGTTGAAAAAAATTATTTTCTTTTTTTGAATTTTTAAATGTTTCGATATAAAATTTATGCTTGCATAGAATGTATTCGCATAAAGTTTAAGCATTTTTAACGCAATTCCTCTAGTCGATTTCACAGTTTCATTTTTGAGATGAAAAAGAACGATTTCTTCCTCAACCAGTGTTGACAGGTCATAATAATGTATGTCCTAAACAGTGGCGGATCCAGTAGGGGGCGATNTTGCGCTACATTGCCAACCACAGTAGCATCAGCGGAAAGATCATTTTCAACTTTGAGGCGCCTGAAATCGTACCTGCGATCCACTATGACTGAAAATAGGCTATCTGGTCTGGCATTAATGAATGTTCACAGAGAAATACAACTATCAATTGATACTGTTATTGATAAATTTGCAGCAAGTGGAAATAGAAGATTAGACTTCCTTATATAATTATTCTTTACGTTTGTTAAAATAGATTTTTTCATCTGTTGATGTGTTATGTGAATTAAAAATCATTTTAAAATTATATTCTTTAATAATGCGTTTAAGAGTACGTTAAATTTTTTTTAGAAAACCGCCCCCCCCCTTCAAGTAGTAGCTGGATCCGCCACTGGTCCTAAAGTACATATTAATTGCAAATACTTTCAAAGTTTGTTTTGCATATATTGCGATTCAAAGCATTCATTTTTGTAAAAAATAAAAAAATACAAAAATGCATATACATGGTATATACCCGAATATATATTCTAAAAATTACTTCGCAATATGGAACATATGTTATTGCAAATATGACATTGTGAGAAACTGTAGGAAGTGTCCCATTTATACATTTTAGCTTTGCCATATGCGAATTCAACACAGTTTAAAATATTTTATTTTGAAATGTTGATATGATATTGAAAATCTATGTTTTATTATGATTTAGACTGCAAATTTATTGAATTGTGTCATTTTTACTGTTGTTTTTTTACTCAAATTAGGATACCAGTTTCACTCATCATAGTTCTGAATATTTTTCTAATATTTTTATTGGTTATGACAAATTTATGTCGTAAGTTAACAAAATATATTGAAAAGTAGAGAAAACGGTGTGTTAATCTACAAACTTGTTTTGAATTGTAAATTATATTACAATAAAGCCATGAGATGAAACTTCCTTTATATATGTACTAGCTCAAAATTAACTACTGTTTTGGTATACACGCTAGCCAATTTAATTATAACTTGATGTAAAATTGCTATGAATTGATGTAATGCTGAGAATCCATGTTCATCAAATATCGAAATTTTATCAAGGTTGAGCAAAGATCTGTAAAGTAATTTCAAAATTTTGGTCAACTGTAATTAAACAATTATTATAAATTATATTTCTATAAATATTGAATGATACCAAATAGTATTTTTACAAATCTGCTAAAGTATGTAATTAATAAATTTGCCTAAAAATTAGTTTGAATTTTCAATCATGCGATTATAACTAAAATCACACTATTTCACTTCAAACAAAGTTATAATTACATTTTGAATTACATTAGGTCAATGACATATAAGTCTTTTATACTATAATTTCATGAACAAAGGTTAGTTGGTACAACAATTGGCATATTTTCACTTTCTATAAATTTTAAAAATTTTCAAAATTGCTAAATTTTTGAGTAATTATTTTGTTCTTAAGGAACGGTTTTGTATTAGCAAAATGAGATGGTTCGCCGATTCTGAATCCATTTCTGATATTTAAGACAAAACGAAAGTCTAAGGCTAGTTTCGAATACAAAAATTAACATCAGTACAAACACACGGGCAAAGACCAAAATTTTCCAAAAACTTTGTATCTGTTAAATTGTCTAATAAGTATTAATCATGTAACCAGCATAGAAGATAGTTCAGCAGTAGACGGAACTCGTCATATTAAATGGTTTAATATACAAAAAAAATTTTTACCTAGCAGTGTAAATGTAGTGGAAACTTAGATAGGCAATCAAATTTGTAATAGAGCATTAAATGATGCTGTAATTGGCATATTTTGCTGATAACAGCACTGGTTGATGTAATTTTTAACGCATCGTTTGCTTTTCATTCGGTTTTATATTTTCTGACAGCTAGACTCATTTGCATTGCTTCTGGCAAATGAATTACAATATCCAATAATTCAAAGACTACTCACGCAAAGAGCGAACAGATGCTGCTTTGAAACATATTCCTATATTAAAAGCAGCGACGTCTACAAGCAACGTGCGGATAGATCTCGCGATTTGTAAATCACTACGACATTTACCACAGATTCTTAACATCCTTAAACCATTTCAGAGTAATACAATTAAACAAGGATAATAATTTTGACTTATTGCCAAAAATATTTTGATTTAACGAAATAGATTATAGTCAAAGGTAGACGTGGGTACAGATTTTCGTACCCAACCCACACCTATAGCGAACGAAAATCATACCCACACCGTACACGCAGAGTTTAAAAAAACCGCAGAGCTTTTACTTAGAATAAAGTTTTTTTCATAGCAAATTAGTTTATATTAAAAAATAGTCCACCGTGCAGTATACTACTATCATCAATTTGTGCATGTAGTTGTTAACTTAAAGTCTGTGAGTTTTGTAGTATATATAGAATTTTCTATAAGGCAGCGCTACGACACTAGAATATCAGTGATTAATATGTGTATGTAGAAGCAGAGGTGAAAATTTAAGTCTAATTTAAATTAATACCAATTCGGCTAATTTGAGGCCCATTTCATGAGTCTTGCCAAAAAATGTTTTTATTTGTTTAAAAACTCATAAAATGTATATGCTGAAATTGAAAAATTTAAAATGCAAATATTTTTTTGAACACATTTCTTATAAATTTATTGTATTCACTGTATTCCGGTTAAATTGTGTTCACTATTGCAAAATAGTATGCTATTTTTGAAATTTCGATGTATTTTTTCCGACACCTTGGCCCTGGCCATGTCTATCTGCTTAGAATACACAATACATTATATTCCATCTAATTTTTCATTCTACCTCTAATACGTTGTGCTCTATTCTAAATGTTTACTCATGCTTAATAAAAACTGCAAAGTGAAAAGCAAATGCGACAACAAATAATCACCTTGGGGCACACAGACTAGGTCGAAGCTTCGTAAAAATTTCAAGATATTGAAAAAATATATTCTGAAAATGCATCTCATTTTGTTAATTTTTAATATATTTTTTAGTTTTGAATTAATAAATCAAAATCAATGTTGAAAACTAGCTTACGTTAATGCTTCTGTCAATGTTTCTCCCCAATTGTTCCTCTAATAGAAATTTGAATCTTATATAAAGAATTAAGATTGGATTCCGAGTTATGTGTCGCTGTATTGATGACAACCGATGAAGAATAAATGTAAAATAATACTCGCAAATTTACCCGCACTTTTGACATTGTTACCCAACAATTAGATCGTGTTCAAAGCACTATTAATGTATAAGTTCATAGCAGTGGCGTACCCAGGAGAGGGGACATGGTGGAATGCCCCCCCGTCAGGCTTCCAAATTTAATTTTGACTGGATAAATCAAAAAATTGCTCGTAAAAAATTGAAAAATTTAAAATCTAGGATCGTGAAATGCATTTTTTTAAGGTCTATTTTCTCAATATTTTCAAAAATTTTCGCAGGGCTTCGGCCCGCAGTAGAGAAAATCCTGGGTACGCCCCTGGTTCATAGGGTTATCTACCTTTTATAAGTAGAAATATATTTCTCAATTTCAGAATAACAAACGATCTGTATATAAAAGTTAAAATGTGGTGGATAAATTTTACTAGATTAGAAAGGGCAAAACTGAGAGGTTTTTAGGATAATCTCTATTACAGAAGTATGTGTTAGCAACTTCATTAGCAAAGCTGCAAGCAACGCAAAGCAAAATATATTAACAATTTGCTCCAGAAATTTAGTAAATAATTTGCATTCATTTTAGTAAAGCCAAAGTTTAATAGGTGTAAATGCATTCAATTGTCCTTTTTACAGTTATGTCTAAATTTAATCAAGTTATTGATGGCTAGCTAGTGATTTGAATTGATTTTATATATTGCTTCTTGTTGTACGGATATAAACCATGTTAGTGTTGAATATAGCACTAATAACTTAAGTTAGTTCATATTCATCTTTTTTGTTTAAGCTTGGTTCCTTTAATTCTATATAAATTGATTCAATGATGCTTAGTTGAAAATTATCAATTGCCTTGGATAAAATTTTATATGTAAATTTCATATTACAGTTCTTTAAGTGATCAGAGATGGTCGAATGAATTTTGTGTTCTTTAATTCTTAATTGTAAATTCCTTGACGTTTTTCCAATGTATTGTGAACCACAGTTGCAAGTAATTTCATATATTACTTTGGAAATGTTTTCGATCTTAATAATTGATGAGTTTTACGACAAACTATAGAAATGAAATATCACTAAATTTAATACTGTAGAGATGAAGACATATAAGTTACAAATTCAAAAGACATTTGTTCCATTAAATGGGTTTAATGTTTAGCCCATCACAATAAGAAACCCATTTGTGAATATTAGCAATAACAGGAAATCACTTTCTCGTCTACAGAAAACTTACTGCACATGTATCTACATCTGGCAATTTAGATATTTACATTCCCTAACTTCGGTCAGTGACTATTGAAACAGTTTTGAATGCAGAGTGATAGACGAATGGACAATCCAACACCTTCATGCTAGTGTAAGCCGCGACTAACGGCCAAATCTTTATTCTGCTTCGAATTTTAGCGGCTGTAAGCTTAAATTTTGATTTGATTTTCGAACTGAATTAAACAGTTTTTTGCAATGAATGAGTTTTATTCAAAGTAATCATAAGTCCAGATATATAATTAAAAATGTCTGGATATAACATACAATAAAAATATTACGGTCAGGAATGGCTTCAATCCTTGCGGCCGGCTGCTACTTTTAATATCACCATCGTTGGCCGGCTACGGCTACAAATAAAACTTGCGGCCGGCAGCGGCCAGCCAAATACTTCAGCAAAACGCTACTTCATGCATATCTACGATAAATTACAAGACTATGGTTGTGCATAGTTCTGTTCTAAACACTCTTAAACATGGTTATTTACATCTTTATTATAGCTGTTTCAAAAGAGCTGAATTTATAAATGGTTTCTTTTTCTCTTATAAAGAAAAGTTGTAGCGCAATTACGCTTTTAACTGAATAAAACTGGTAAAATGATTTTCAAGAAATTATCCGAGTGAATAATTTATACTAATGGAATTGAGAACAACTAATAACGGCTCAAAATTTATTAAATGAAATTTGATAAAGACTATAAAGAATGGATTACATAATGTCAAAATATATCTCACCTCAATCCCACAACAAGATGCGTACTAATTTCCGACTGCATCAAATCAATCCAACATCTAGTGGATGAACTATGAGATTACAGTGGTGCACAAATTATTAGTCAGGATGTAATTGCCTTACTGCAAGAATAGACCTGAATAAATCTTATAGAGTTAGTGCGACGGGTCGACAACTGTTCTATCGTGATAGGCGGAGGGCCACAGAGCTTACTGTATCCAAGTTGCGGCAGTTTTGCTGTGCCAACTTTCTTTTAGTAAAAATAGGATTCGACATATAAGTTCATAGCTAACACGTCCTTATTGGTGAGATCAAGGAGAGGCACAAATCCTTTAATGCAGGCCAACACTAGAAGTGCCTCTTTACTGGTTCCAGTGATATTTGCTCCTGTTAAAAATAGTGCCTCTCAAAAAATCGAACTTCGTATTGATACTGAAAAAATACAGCAAGAAAGTAGTCAAATATATAGGAGTAGAAAATCTCAATTTAAATAATATTTCCTCAAATAGAATTTATAAAATCACCACTTCTATCAAAATATCATATCAAATTAGAAGTGCATGTAAATTTTTTCATAAGCATTTACTAAATGGATTTATTCTCAGGCATTTTCAATGTTTCAGTTTTATATTTCAAGATACGCAAACCAAGAAAACCATTTGAATACAAGATACGATTGGAGATAGCGAAATAGAAAGAACAACTACGGTATGCATTCTCCAGTTTATTAATGGATCACCAACATTTTGCATTGTGTATAAATTCGCACGTAACCAAAAATCATCAATTTTTGCTAAAAGGATATACTAGTATTAATGACCGAACTGAAAAAACAAGCAGTATGCATTTACCGCAAAACAATCATTCTCTTTTCATGGTACAGATAAGTGGAACAAAATTCCTGACATCATTTGACAAAGTGAAAAATATTAAAATGAAAAAGTTTGTCAAAATAGCATTACTGAAATTACACATGGCGAATCCAGTGTAATTATTGAGTACCTTCATCCGAATCAAATGTGAAATGCACACGGTTTATTTGTAGTGTAGCAGCATTTTATTTTGTTAATTTATGTAGAACACGATCGGGAAATTTGTTCAGTATAATCATCTCTATTACTCGACATCAATTTTAAATATCGAACAATGACTACTTCTCTTTGACTGAAGGAGCATTACTGTTCAGTGTCCTTCCAATGAACCGATCATTACAAGAGAATATCCTAATTGATGGTTCGCTCATTCACCTAACCTCGTTAGAGTATTAGTTTTGAGGAATTGGGAAAGATCGTGTACGGCTTTACTTCAAAAAGTCTCCAAGAGTTATAAAAGAAGATTACGACAGTGATTGAAGAAATTGACCAGAACGAACTGGGGCGATCGGTGCTGCACTGACTTCCAGGTTGAAAGCTGTGCTGGAGAGCAAAGAATGAGCGATCGAACATAAACTTTAACTGAACTTCAATTTGTTGCATTAAAATTCTTGTTAACAAAATTGTTGCATTAAATGTGATATTTAAAAAAAGGCGGTTCTGTTTCATAACTCCAAAAAATGCACTAACTATTTCACAAAGTGTTTTTTGTAACATTTAGTGTAACTCACTGAAAATGAAAAACATCGGGATAAATAAGCCAATATCAAATTAAATTTTACACATTTACTAATATTTGGAATGATTTAGATTATGAGACTATAGTAGAAAAAAATTACAAAAAATTTAGAAAAAAATAAGATCTATATATATATATATATATATATACTGTCCACGCTATGTCAAATACAATATTGTCGTGAATCAATGTTTTTTCTTGCTAATTACTTAAAAGTAAATCCACAATCACATAAATTTATTTGCAACAATTTAGACAATGAGATTAGAGTAGAAAAAAATTACAAAACATTTAGAAAAAAATTAAAAAATGCGGTTTTACACCGACAAATCACAATTGGAAACACACACATGCTATACATGTACACATTTACCGATTTCTTACACTGAGCTAACAATATACTTAGACACACATACACACACACATTTATTATTAAATATAATGCATTTATTTTAAATTTGCAATTCTAAAATGGTAACTTTTTTTAGCAAATATATTGCTTTGACTTCTTATTATTATAATAATTAATATATGCTTTCTGCATTACACATTTTCAATAAAGTTCGTTTCATTTAACTGATCTAAATTTGCAATAATAGAGGTATCGATGGTGATTTTGAAAAAGATGTTATGCTCTCTTCGACGAAAGGTGTTATGTAAATGTTCGCATGTACTACAATGATAATGACACAATATTATAAAATAATTATACATATGTTTTTGAAGTGCTATTGTACTTTCTAAGCATTGGGAATATAATTGAAAAAAACGATAAACGTAAAATTACTTTATTCTTAGTTTCATAATTTGCCACATAGCAATCATAGCTTAAGTTACTAATTTGAATGGAGTTACGAAGCAATTTAAATGAGATATGGTAATTCTGAGATTTAGGTTAATTTTCTAAGCTTCCATATCCAGGGAGCGTATGTTTTGTTATCATACGAGTTTTGTTAAGGCTGAAGCATTTCGTCTCAATTTCGTGACTCGTTCTTATGCATACGATAAAGCTTTCGGTCAAAAATTTCAGATGGGTGCTTACTTCTAGTTTAAGGGGTGAAATGAGTTCTATAACTTGCTTCATAATTGGATTAACAATACTGCAATCACAACGGTGAATTTTGAATTTTGCATCCTCGACTTAGAAACACATAATTTTATAATTGTACTTTTTATTAAAATTCAAAAACATATTTGCAGTATGGCGTGAAAATGAATCGTCGAATTGTCCTTATTTCTCTTTATAGATTGTTTTCCCAATACAATGTTGCCGTAAAACCGCTAATTAAAGCGCTCCAATAATTGTTCGTCTTCCATTGTTCTAGCAACATAAGAGAACCATTAAATCCTTTCACTGTTTTTAAAGTGAATGGTTTCCTTTATTTATAATGAGTGATTAATAAAGTTTTGTATTCTTGAAGTTCTTCCACCAAATCCAAGTGCATATGTACAATTTACATTTGTGGATAAAAGAAAAAATGTCGCTAACAATTTCTTAAATATATTGAGTAATGATTCTCTTAGGATGATGGTAGCGTGCTTGCCCATTTCACATGATACTTTTAAGTAATTTTAATAATGTAATTATATTCAATCACTAGAGGTCTTTTGAATCTACTTTCTCAATGGTTTACACAATATTTTGAAACGTTAGTGATTGACAAGAATTATGTTGAACTTTCAAAAATACAATCAGCTGGAGGAAATTTATTTACTTATACATGCTGTATCATTAAGCCAGGATTACATTAATCGTTTAAATCTTTATGTCTGCGCTTACACGTTTGCAATTAGTGGGCTATTTAAGATGCAGTAAAAATTAAAAGTAGTTCAAGCAAGCGTTTCAAAGAAGCACCAGGAAATTAGTGGCATTTTTGTACTAACTCATGTTGTCGAGTGCGTTAGTAACTTTAAAAGTATATTAAGCATTAAAACGCATCTTTTAAGTCTTTACAAATCGTTGATTTCCTTAAATGTGCTGTACAGATGTGCGTTTGAAGATAATACCAATTTATTGATTTCTGATGAAATAAATGCAGTAAAAAGTTTTAGTGATCATTCTGTTATTATTGCTGATATAAAAATCGAGCCGTTAATGGATTCAAATGACTTCATGAAAAAATACTCTAACCTTAATTTTGATGATAAACATTCATTTTCATTTAATAATGTTAACAATGAGACCCTAGTTTGAAAACTTGGATAATCTTGGAAAGTTCTTAAATAAATCTTGAATCTTGGATTTCTTGCAAAGATCTTCCAAGTTTCTTAAAAGAACTTAATAAGAAATATGTTCTTGGATTTCTTTCAAAGTTCTTCAATATTTCTGAAGGGGTTTAGGAAAAAATATTTTCTTGGAATTTTCTTCAACAATCTTGAATGTTTTTTAAAAAAAATTGTTATTAGAAATAAGAGTTTCTAACACATTATCAGGTAAATGAATTTCTACATGTATAAAAACATAATATATATTGAAACTTTCAAGTACTGCTTAATATTTCGTATATAGCACAAGTATTGCAATACTTGTAAGGTCATTAATAGTTTCTTGTAAGCTTTAAGATTCTTTTAAGCATTACAAAACATTCACGTTGTACTTATTGAATGGTTTTGAAACTCATGTAAATTGGACAAAGAATAAATAATATGCGAATAAATACTATAGTTTATTTAAATCAAAATAGTGTTGAGAAAAGGGCAATAAANCGTTGATTTCCTTAAATGTGCTGTACAGATGTGCGTTTGAAGATAATACCAATTTATTGATTTCTGATGAAATAAATGCAGTAAAAAGTTTTAGTGATCATTCTGTTATTATTGCTGATATAAAAATCGAGCCGTTAATGGATTCAAATGACTTCATGAAAAAATACTCTAACCTTAATTTTGATGATAAACATTCATTTTCATTTAATAATGTTAACAATGAGACCCTAGTTTGAAAACTTGGATAATCTTGGAAAGTTCTTAAATAAATCTTGAATCTTGGATTTCTTGCAAAGATCTTCCAAGTTTCTTAAAAGAACTTAATAAGAAATATGTTCTTGGATTTCTTTCAAAGTTCTTCAATATTTCTGAAGGGGTTTAGGAAAAAATATTTTCTTGGAATTTTCTTCAACAATCTTGAATGTTTTTTAAAAAAAATTGTTATTAGAAATAAGAGTTTCTAACACATTATCAGGTAAATGAATTTCTACATGTATAAAAACATAATATATATTGAAACTTTCAAGTACTGCTTAATATTTCGTATATAGCACAAGTATTGCAATACTTGTAAGGTCATTAATAGTTTCTTGTAAGCTTTAAGATTCTTTTAAGCATTACAAAACATTCACGTTGTACTTATTGAATGGTTTTGAAACTCATGTAAATTGGACAAAGAATAAATAATATGCGAATAAATACTATAGTTTATTTAAATCAAAATAGTGTTGAGAAAAGGGCAATAAAGAGGGTCAGGATCACGACGTCGAGAACCTCCTCCTCTGGATCCGGCTCTAATTTATATGTGTTTATTTAAAATGAAATCAAAAGTGGTATGCATTAAAATTTTTTAAAGAAACCGATAGAGAACGGTGGAATTGCAGATATGATCTCGTGAAAACTCATTAAGACAATATGTTCCTGATCTTGATGGCTCGGCGATTCTCATTTTTAACCATTCGAAAATTAAAGTAAAACTATTAGATCTTTTATTGCAAAGAGAAATTATGAAAATTCTGTTATAATTAATCAAATTTTGAATGAATGAAATACCTTCTTTTTATACATATATAATTTTCTTATTTTACGAGCGGTTTTGCAAGATGGGGAGAAATTCCGCAAATATGGATGGAAGCTACGTTGTGGAAAACAGACTCAAACAATTGAAATATATGAATTATGAATATATGATATAAGAGTCGATGTCTAAAATCTTATTAACATTTATATATATTTGTCTTTTCTATGTGACAACAAATAAGTTTATATAAAATCATGATTATGTTACGCATTTGTTCTGTACATTGCTTCAAAATTAAATTTTAGATTTTTGGTGACTTCTTAAAATTTCTTGCATTTGTATTTTATGGCTATTGGAAGTTCTTAGGAATTTATTTCCAAATTTCAAGTTTAATCAACGAAAAATTTAAGAAACTGCCAAGAACATTTGAGGATTTTCTATACTTCTTAGAATTTCTTGAAACTTTCTCTCAAGATTCTTAGGAAATCTTAAAAATTTCTTGCCAAGTTCTTGCAAGTTTTCTCAAAGAAAAATCTATAAAATTTCCAAGAACTTATCAAGATTTTCCACTTTTGATTAACTTGCATTTCATCTTGATATTTCATTATTTTCAGTTATGAATCTAAATGATCTCAACTATGTTGAATACTGGTATGAAAAATTATTTGAAATAATTTACTGTTTCCTAACAAAGAAAAGAAGAAAGTGCAGAATGTTTCTTCACTACTTTACATCACACACAATTCATTGCATCAACAAGTTTGGTACAATTAGTAGATTATTAAGAAAACATCCGATTCAAGCAAACTTTTCTAAATACAATGAACTAAAAACAAACGAGTTAGATTCAAATGAATTAGATAAAGTTGTTTATCTTGAGAAGCTTACTGATAGTTCATCAACTAATAATTGCTTTAAACTTTTGCGATCTCTGTCAAAGAAAAAATTACCATCATCATTGATTTATAATGATATTGTTAACACTAACTCTGATATTGCGAATACTTTTAATGAATTCTTTGCTTCAGTTTATTCAACGAGCAATAAAGACTTCAATACTTTTCCGAATTCACAATTCAATACTATTGAAATTGAAATAACATATGATGATGTACTAACTGAGTTAAATTCTTTATCAGTTTTTGGACAACCTAATGATAAACTTCCTACAGAATTTCTTAAAGCTTTTGCCAAACATCTTACACCACATGTATTACAGCTATTCAAGTACATAATTTCGAGTTGTCATTATCCTAGTTTATGGAAAATTGCCCAAATCACTCCAATACACAAAGCTGGTACAACCAAATGCATAAACTATAGACCAATTAGTTTATTGCCAAAATTATCGCTAGTTTTTGAAAAGATACTATTTAAGAAGTTATATCCGATTGTTTCTGAAAAAATTTCACATTTTCAATATGGATTCTTGTGATATAAATCTACTGTAATACAGCTTTTAGAATTTATGGATTTAATTTACAAGCGTTTTGATGAAAACGAAGACATATTTATTTTATACTCTGATTTTACAAAGGCATTTGATAAGGTATCTCTTAGCTTATTAATGTCTAACTTATATCATTTAACTTTGGAGGTGATCTATTAAGGCTTTTACAATCATATTTATATAATCGTTACCAATATGTTCAAATAAATGGGATTAAATCATCATGATTATCAGTATCAAGTGGAGTTCCCCAAGCATCTGTTCTAGGGCCTTTGATATTTCTTGTTTTCATAAATGACCTTCCAACGTGCTGCCAAGTATCAATTCCTTTTATATTTGCAGATGTTTGCAAATTTCTTACAACTTCAACTGATAATATTGTTATTGATTACAAAAATTTATCAAATTGTGTTCTTGACAATGTGATGAGTTTAAATAGACATAAATTCAAGCTTTTAACAATTCCTAAGCATAATGGCGTAAAACTTGATTTTTGGCTACCTAGAAGTAATACTGTTAAAGATCTTGGCGTTTACCTCTCTTCAAATTTGAACTGGTCTACACACATTGCTGCTAAACTAAGATCATGTTATGGTATCCTCTTAACTTTGAAAAAATATACCTTATAATGCAACAATGACTGTTAAAACTACTTTGTTTACATTATTAATTAGATCAACTTTAACATACGCTTCAAACGTTTGGTTAGCTAGTAAACAAGATTTTCTAAAATTAGAGAACTTCCAAAAACGTTGTACAAAATGGATAGTAAACAATGATATCTATATAAACAGACTTTTAAAAATTCATGTTCTTCCCTTATCCTTATATCTGGAATACTTGGATTTGTGTCTCTTTAACAAACTTTTAACTGGTAATTACAATTTAAACCTTTCTTCATTTATTTCATTCTATTCTCCTGGTGTTAAAGATTTTCGTTCATCAAAGCACTTACTGTTAAAGAATGCCCCCATAAAGAAATATAAGTCTCTTCAAAACTATTTTGTTCGAATTGTTCCATTGGCAAATTTATCATCAAAAATAAACCTTTTTGACAAAACAAATTCAGTTAAAAAATCACTACAAAAATTATATTGGAACTATTTTTTTAATTCTTACAAACTTGAAAACACCTGCACACATTATTTGATATGTCGTTGTCCCTCATGCAAAGCATTTAATTCAACTAATAGTTTTTATTAGTCATTTTTAATATTATTTTGTACATTATTATTTTTTTATTGTATTTTACAAGATTAAGTCTATAAATAAATAATAAATAAATAAATAAATAAATAAATAACGCAATGTCTTAGGATATGAAATTTCAATTTTGTATTGAAGAACTTATAATAAAATTATTGTAAAAATTTTATTGTTATATCAACTAGATGCAATGCTACCATTAAATTTTAAACATTTTCATGATAAAGTTCAATTTTGCGATATTCGCAAAAATTGCTTTACTAAACATTAACGCTGCTTAAACACTGCTGTTAAGTCTTTGCAAGTTCGTATAGTTCTTAGAAAGTGCGTTCATATTTTGCGTTTAACCCTTCTTGCATAGAACATTTTATTACAAGCCAGAACCATAAAATTGAAAATATACATGTATTTCAGGATTATTAGACACAAACTATCCCAGTGCCCTCTGATGGTCATACACTATACTAGAAATGGTAAAGTTTGTGTCCAGAATGATATAACCAATACAGATGAAAGTGTTTGGGAGATTCATAGGCCTAAACACTGGCAACATATGTAACCGGAATGCCAGAAAGGGTTAAATTTATTGACGCACTAGTTAACATGGAAATTTCTAACTGTAGTAAATGCAAAACTTAGATTAACACAATACTGTTCTCCAAGCCAATATATCTTGTATTTACATCAATGGAATGACACGCCTCTTCGGTGATTCATAGCCTGATTAATAGCTTCTGTTCAAAAAATTACCTAAAAATTTTATAAAATTTATTATTCTGAGCGTCTGAGCCTCTTGAAGAAGAATAGCACAAAAACACACGATAAATTGAAAGACTTAATCGCACGCCTCAAAGACAATTACGGTGTTCTTTGATATTGCACTCTGACAGTAAATCCTTTCGAACATTGATTGAAATATTGGAAAATCGATATATTTAACAGACTGATCTCTCAAAGAAACAAAAAGAAGTTTTAAGTCCGAGGTAAATCTTTTAGCAAACAAACCACATTAGTTTTAAACCAAAAACAAATTGTGTTTAATTCATCTAAACAAATTAATTGTCGATTTTGTGAAGATGCTGTAATTTGTAACCAAACCAAGAAGTTCTATAATAAATGTTGAAGAAGTCCTTGAACCCAACATATATTTTATAATTATTTTGAAAGCATAAGAAATATATGAGGTCACGTCAGTTCATTATAGTTTCAAGCGTGATAATATAGTAGTTTAATATTAATTATCAAAGAATTTTAAATATTTCTCACAATGCACGAGTATTCATTATTTACGGTTTGTGAATAAATACTTTCAACTTTGTCTACGATATGTATTTACAGAAATGGAAAAATTTTCCAACAAAATGAAAATTGCATAATACACTAAAACTAAAAATTAGTAGATATTTACAATAATTTCAAAATGTTTTCTAAAGCATTGTATCCGTATAGTATTGTTAAATATGTACTAATGTTTTGTAATCCATCTTCTGCATGTTTGCAAAATATTCCACTAGGTGAATAACTGAAGGATGAAATTTGTGTTGAATTTTAGCGCTTTAGCACTGATTTAGCTTGAATGTTGATGACGTAAATTTAATATGTAGGCATGCCTTCAAGGCATGTACTGTACCACATCTGTAAATAGAATTTAACGGAGAAGTTTTCTCTGTACTGTTTCATTACTAATTGATGTATTGTTGGCGGAAAACCATTAATAAATTTGACTTATTGAGCAAGCAATCACAAATGATCTTATGTTTACACATATGGAAAAAGGCAGAAACTTAAAACTAAGCTGCAAAAAACTAGCAGAAGACACTGATTTGCCTAATAGACAATTTGCACATGGAATTATCATTGAGCATTTAATAGAATAGAGACTACGAACAATGTTATTAACCAATTACGCAGAAAAACAGTTAACAATACTTGTTAATGACTTAAATGAAGATGGACATCTACGCATTCATTAATTTTATTGTTTTAGTGGAATTTTTTTTCCAAATTTTTTGAATTTTGTGAATAGTTTTAATTTTCAATCTAGGAAAGTGTAATAAGTTAAAGAGAACAGTTCAATTGAATTAAGTAATCAATTTAATTTAAAATATGACGTTCTTTCTCTATTGAAAAGTAAGTTATGCCTACCATTTAGAATGCAAATGAAAGTGGAAATGCAGTTGATTTCAAGTGCATGAGATTAAGTGGCAAAACTTAAACTTCACTTCTTCATTAATGGAAAGCTAAATATTGAAGAAATATCAATATTAATAAAGTTAGAGTTATAAAAAAACAGTGTTTTCTTTAAATCTTTCGGTATTTGCTTAGACAGGGTAGTTATGCTATGGGGAAGAGTTTATCTTTCCAATTTTCATCCCATTTTCATATAGACTTTGCCAATTCTTTTGACTACCCCGACACAAATGTACAAGTTCAACCGAAATTTGATGAGAACATTTTTTAAAATCAATGTTACTTTAATCATCAAGTACAGTAGTACTACTGTTTTCTCAAAAATTCAAAAATTCTGAAGTTAGTGCAGTATTTAGCATGAAATAATAATCCATTGGCTATTTATTTCAATCAAAAGTTAGGTATTTTAGCGATTTTCAAAAATTCATATATCTAAGTGTATGCTACATGTAGATATTACCTGAATATGGAAACTTAAACATAAATAACATTAATAATTAAGAAAATGTTTACAGCATACGTAAGCAATGTAAGTATGACATGAGCATTAAAGCGGTTTATTATACTCATCAAATTTTTTGTTATATAGTAAATATGTATTATGAAAGTTCGAAAAAATCGCAAAATAAAATATTTAATACATCTATAAGCAATGATTTAAAATTTTGCAAAAAATAAAACAATGAAATTTTTATGCAAACAGGAACTAGCATTACGTAATAAAGCGGCAGAATTGCACAACAAATATATAAAATTGCTATATATATATATAAACAACATGTGGTTTTCATTAATTTTGGTAGAAATACTTGCTGAAAAACGACTGGAGGTGAGTTCCTTTGTAAATTAATGCACAGACTTATATATATATATATATATATATATACAATATCATATGCATATTAAATTATTATTGCATTTAAATAGAAGAAAATCTGTACTCTACATGTGGCCTAAATTCGTCTATGAAATTCCAAGTACTGAAAATAAATAATAAAATTATCTTTAGAATATTCCCTTCGGTGCCTATATGTATACACG
>CABFPE010000908.1:29775-46118 GCA_900660155.1 Hofstenia miamia | reverse complement strand
TTTTGTAGTATATTAATTTACTTATAATTACATATAAGTAGAATGTTTATTCTTATAAATAACTTATAAGTAAAATGCATTACTTGCAAATCCCACCAAAACATGCAAGTGACTTATAAGTGACTTATAAATATTTGTGTCATACTTATATCATATTTATAAGTTTTGCAAGTTTCAACTGTCTGGGGTTTCACAGTTTTGGAGTAAAGAATTCGTTCAGATACTTTGCTGATTGGAAAGATGATTAAAATTGGTCTATGATTTATGCAACCTTCGGGATCGTCTGTTTTAAATAATGACGTTATATTTGCCAATTTTAGTTCATCTGAACAAATTGAATATCTTAGCAACGAATTTCAAAGGTAGTATAATGACTCAGCTATTAAATCGTCTGTGAGATTTAGGAACCAATTTGGTATTCGATTTAGCAAAAATTTCATTGAAATCATTGCATATATTTCTTTTTTATTTGTAATGCATTTATATTTTTCTATTTTTTCAGTTTTCATTTTTTTCTATTTAGTAGATTGTCAATAAATTCTCATTTATTCTTTTTAGAAAATGATTTTGATACTGAGCACGTAAATAATTATTTCATGCTTTCCTTATAGCAACTTTCCATAAGTGTCATGCAGTTTTATACATAATTAATGAATGCATGAAAAATAATTATTTTTTTTAAGAAATGCGATGCTTCACTTGGGAAAATTTCAATCACATCTCCAATAAACAAACTATTCGAGTGATTATTGCACAATTAAGTATCAGAACACCTAAAAATACAACTTTTCGTAAAATACTCAATTTGGATTTCGAAAATTTTTTTCAAATAGTGCTCTTTTAAAATAATGCAGAGAATTGGAGATCTTCCCTGGACACAAATAAATTTCTATTATCTTTCTAAAGCATACTGAAAAATTATCCTAAATGGGACTTTTTTGTAATAGAAGCATAGATATCAGAGTGTAAAGATAAACGATGGTAGGTGTTAACAATAGTGTACCACAAGGAACAATTCTAGTTTTCTTTCTTTTCAGTATATATTTAAACGACCATGCACATGACAACTGATTGTAATTTAATTCAATACGCCGTTCATATCGGGATATTTAATCAATGCACTTTGCAATTAAATCTATACGATCAAATTGCAACCAAATATGTGTGTATTTCAGAATGTATAGGTTGCTCATAAATTAATATAAAACTGAATTTTGTATTTTGCAACTCACTAAAATAATTACGGCGTTTCAGCCTTAACCCATTATCTCAATAACACTAAGGTTCCGACTGCAGATAATTTTTAGTCTTTATGAGTAATTTTTAATCTCACTTTAATACAATAGCTTGAAAACTAGCTATCTGTATAAGAAAAAGTTTCTGATAGTAATTCAATTACCAGCTTGTGCAATAATTCAATTTTTCCATGCATTTATAATGAGTCATCTAAATTATGCTTATATATTGTTTACTGATATCATGGCCTACTAAATATCACGGCCGTGCAAAGTGCAGTACACATAAATAAAAAGGAGGGTTAATCTAAAAACAAAATAAAAAATCAACAAATGAATATATTCTAATTTCGCAAATTTTCCCGTACATTTCTCTTAAAATTTTTTCACTTTTTTAATTGTAGCTTTGTCCTTGTCTTTTTTCTGACAATTGTTAAAAAATATGTTGGCGTTATTGTACTTTAGGGGACCCAGTTTGAGTGACGTCATAAAATGGGTATTAAACTCTAACCTTAACCCTAACCCTACTCCCCAACCAATGCAATTATATTGCATTTCATCTTGTTGATTAATTTTTTGCAAAATTTTTAAGTTTTGGTTTAGGAATTGGGGTTAGGGTTAAAGTTTTATACCCATTTTATGACGTCACTCAAACTGGGTCCCCTAAAGTACAATAACGCCAATATGTTTACAACAGTTTTATAAATTTTAAATATAAACACGCAAATTTCTTTACCATTACAACATTGTGATCTTCCAAATTTTAGCACAGTGTTAAGCAATTCAATAGAAAGCAAACAAATATTGTCTTTACATCTTTCAATCAACATTTCACCAGTGATATCCAAAATTGCAAAACAAGAAGAAACAATTGATACAAGAGTTGGACCTGAATGTGTCAATCCACCACGTTCTAAAGCTTCGACATATTGTGACATATGAGATTTTTCAGATAGTATTACTTTTACATAATCATTATTACAGACTTTCATTGATGTAAGTTTCTTTAGTATAAAACCACTTATGTATTCCACAACATCTTTACTATCTGAACTCAAGTCAGCAGAATCAAGATCTTCAAATGAAAAATGTTCAATAATGTCATTTACGCATTCATTATGCATAGACTTGGGAGGATTTATAAATAACTCTCTATCCTCAAAGAAATCTTGAGATAAGCACTGGCGAATTTTGATAATTTTTTCTGAGTCCTGCACTTCTTTTAATTCTACAAGAAATCTTAATAATGCTACCAGAATACGACGTTGTTTTAGCTTTATTTCTATTTTTGTAGAGCTCATCAAAGAATAATTGCGATTCCGTGCTATCATTAAACTGATTTTCCACATAATTACACAAAGCAGTTACTTGAGATTTCCGGGATATTTTACACGATTTAGCACTACGTAGCCAATAAGGATTTGACTTCTTTGATGATCGGACGTATAACTCAACAGAAAAATCGCTATTTATAATTACAGTGCAATTAACAATAGGATTGTAATCTGTAAGTATAAAAAATCTCCTTATTTTCGAAATACCAGTTGTTGTGAGGAGCATGTTCAGCAGTGATTTCACGAATACTATTAATTTTGTCAATTTGTTCAAAAACATTAAGTTGATCTTTTTGAAAAATCCGTTGCAATGGTTGTCTTCTAATAGGAGATATTCTTGTGCTAATTGATGGTTTGAAATCGAAAATAGTTGGGATAGGATTATCCTTTGACTTCAACAACGTTCTTCCTTTCACTGACTTGTATAAATATTCGGGTTTAAAATGTCGCTCACAGACAAATGAATTGTGATTAGGCACAAAATCTTTCCGGCATATAGCTTTTATCCATTTTATCTTAAGATCGGTATTTTTTGGAAACTTAAACACGGATCTGTAAAGGTGGGTTTACAGCTTATCAATGAATTATAATACCTCTAAATTAAGAAGAATGCATTGTTGTTGATACGCTGTTTACAGCGTCTCAATTGAACTTGTTTATCACACTTTTATTTGTCATTGATACAGCGTTTACAGCTGACTAATGCCAATTGAATCTTATAATTCGAAACATTTGGGATTAGAGACATCACACAGAAACGTTTTTCTTTAACTTTTTCAAGCAATTGGGTCGTGATCGAATGAATATAATTGATTCAATGTTTACACTAGCGTAATGACTAATTATGAAAGGAATGAAAGACGAAATATCAAAAGTGCTTTGATCACGTCTTTCATCTCAATTGTGGAAATATGATCGTCTTTCAAGTGTTTACAGCAGTATTAGCGCAATTGATAAGCTCGATTACGCATTCTTTTGATTTCATTAGTTTTATTAATTGATCGTCTTTCACAGCTGAATTTGTGCTAATTGAGCACTCGATTGCGAAATATTATATTTCATTGATAAGCTGTAAACACACCTTAAGTATGTCCTTTATAGCCACTAGTGCATTGAGGTACGCAAAAAGATTTCGTCATGTAATTAATATAATGAAAATATTATCACAGACAACGAATAAGATATGCTTGAGCGCCCTCTAACGAACGTTAATACTGGAACAACTCATGCTCAAGCTAAATTATATCATATCAAAACCCTCCTCTTTATTAATAATGACTGCGCTTTTCGTGGCTGTGTTCTTTAGTTGGCTATGCTGATATAAAAAACGATTTTTTAAGAAAAATGATATCCAATTAAGATGGCATTAAATGATTCAAAGAAAAGTTCTTCCAGAACTAAGGACCTCATTTCTAAATCAATGTTTTACCAAGACAGTTTGTCATTTTGAATACTATGATAAAATTTTTCAAACTCATCAAGAACTTAACACTTTGTAAAACAATTTTAATGCCTGATTTATTCAAAAGCAGACTCCAGATCAACGCATTTTATCTGCATTAAGTGTAGAAAAATATTCTTGGAGGAATCATTCATTAATTCCTCTATCAAAGCATAGAATTCATTGACCAACGAGGTAAAGAACATTGAAAATTAAGAGTTTTTAAAAATAAAATTTAAACTTACCTTATTCAAAAGTATATCTCATAAATTTTACTGCAATGATTATTTAACAACCCTTACTTGAGATCTCTTAATAAGTTATCCGCAGCCTCATAGATTTATTGCATAGTATTTTTTGTCTTGTACGTATTTATGTATATGTTTACATATTTTTTGAAGCTATTCAGATAAATTACCAGTTTCTAATTGTCAATATTTATCCGAATAAAGAATATCTTATCTTATCTTATCTTATCTTTATGATTTTCCTTTGTTTGAAAAATTATGTATTTTCCCCTTCTGTTTCTTTTGCTTGATTAAATCATTAAAAATCAATCCATGATTTGAAACGTTTTTTAGTGAATATTCGAGTGAGAGAATATATTTTTCTGTGCAGCATCAGTCTACAAAATGAATTAACCTGACCCGACTCACGGGACAGGTCGAGTTGCGTCTCACTCTTACACAGGTCAGAGATGAAGTCGTTTTGCAAGTGATTTAAAATTATTAGAGTGAAGGAACACTAATAGATTTAAGGAAAAATTTAAGAAGTACAGCATTTGAATCATTGAAATTCTTAAAGATTCTAAATATTTTGTATTATTTATTGATTTTATAGCATGTTTATTGATAATTTTATACTTAAAAGCTTTAAGAGAATTTTTCTAGTAATTTTTCTTTGATTGGATAGCTGTTAAGAGTCAAGCAAATTTATTGCTAAATAAACAAACAAACAAATACTACAAACTACTATACATGTAAATTAAAAATAGGCACACTTACTTAAAGGGCGTAAATTTCAAACGTCAAATGAAATCTGACCATGCGCTAAATTTGTTTGATATTCCTAATAGTGATTGTTTGGATAAAAAAAAATTTTTAATTTTTCTTCTGAAATGTTTATAATTTTGTTCCTTTGTTATTTCGAAATTTTAGTCATTCCATAATATATAAGCTTTAAATGAAAATGAATCTGGACGATTAATACGACTATGCAAATTGTGGTGTACATACTTGTGTATCATACAATGAGTTTGATATTCAATAAAGTACAATGGTGCAAGAACATTGCCACCTTTTATAAAAGTGCTCACTGATTTATGCTTATCAATATAATTCAGAGTTCTTATTGCCCAATTGAATATTTTTGCTAGTGATGATCGATTATTTGATGTGATATTTTGGGATAAAAAACAACAATAGTTAAAGTTGCTTAGCACAAAATAGTTAAGCTTAATGAAGAATATATAGAATTACAGTTCTAGTCTTTTTTCCCGAGCTCTAGTGAGTTTACCTACTTTTAGCATATTCATATAAGCAGTGATCTGAGTATGGAAATTCAAAACAAAAATATTTAAAAGACGAAACATTTCCTGATATCATGAAATAACCAATGAGTGTTTGACTATTAGCAACTATTCTTGAAGGAATTGTTTTATTTATTAGAAAAAATATTGAAAGTATTAAGAAAATGGTTAACTTAACTTATTTTTTTGTCGTTTAGATGGCTTACATTTCAGTCTCCCATTACCAATATATTCATATTGTATTTAATCGAATTAATTGAGTACATTATAATTGTGAATTCTAAATATTCGTAAATATTATCAGTTTTGAAAATCCCCGGATCAATCTCGATGCCTGATATTAGTAATATTAGGGTCAGTATTAGAAAGAAGAAAAATATTTTGCTATTTTATTGAACATCTTTCATGTATTTACGTTGTTTCTTAACTTAAGTCTTTTTGGGTTAGAAGGTTTCTCTAACACAGGTAATATTGAAGTTTGAAGTTGAAAAGAATTAAAATTGCGTATATGATAGAATAGGAGTTATTGGTGATAGCATAAATTAGGTGATAAGTGTGACATATGTTGATTGAAGTGTAGCATTTACATTGAACCACAATGTGCCAAATTTGAGAACATGATAATGGAATATCCCAATGAAATAGTTAACATATAGACATTGAACAATTGTCAAAGACTGCGATGGGTTTCAATTTCGTTTAGCCATAGTGGATAATTTCACTAAGTATGCACGGTCTATACATCTAGACACTACTACAGCAAAAGCCATAGCTGAGAAGATAACCAAGGATTAGGTTCAGACTACAACCAAACTGATAACCAACAGCTGTACACAAATTGAAAGCCAGCTATTTACAGAGCTGATGGAATATTTGGAAGTGTTATACAACAATTTCAATTAACTGAGAATGACAAAAACTTCTATTATAAAAACTCATACATTTATAGTTTTGGTGAACAAGAGTATGATAAGACCTATGATAACATATTGTGGCATCGATACCCCAATGTTTCCATTTCATACGAACATTTCCCGAACGTTAGTATCATGCTGCTGACGTCACGTATAAAAATTATTAAGTTCTGCTGTTGGCAGGTGTCGTCATGTCGTATTTACTATTATTTTCTGTTTGTATAAATAGGGCAGCTTTGTGCGTGCTTGATTAATAAAAGTTTAGCTCATGCAAACTCGTGTTCTCTTTGCTCTCACTCGCATTAATAGATGGTCATGAGCAGCTAAGCTTTATACGGAGCTGAGGGGGGGGAGGAGAGTGCGCAGTGTATAATTCGGGTGCAGGTTGTTCTCAGCCATCTTATGACCACCTCGTAAACCCGTTCAGTTCCAGGGCTTAGCTGATCCAGATTATTCTTGTGTTACTATTGATGGCAGCTTTGTTGTCTCACTTTGGCACTAATTGCCACGTAATCCTAAGTGCTGCCAGTGCTGAACATATCTGTAGTAGTTACAATTGCATTATATCTGTATCAGTCCAGATGCTTGTCCTTTCTCACATACTTAAGCTGGCCTCATTAATGTATACTACTTTAAATTGCTTATGTCTGATGGTACTCTCAGAGGTTGTGTCTTTGCGAGATTAGATGCTATGCTATCACTATGTTATTGTTTTGCTATATTGCTAACTATGATGATGCTAGATGGTGACCCTCGTACGTTAAAAGAACACTCTCATTCTGAAAACTTCGACACTCAATCAAAATCATAAGTTGTTCTTTAATTGCCAAGCTCTGCTATCTATAGTTTTACAGAAAATTCTTTTTCTACTTTGCTTTAGTTTTAAATGGAATTTTACACATGGTCTTAAGCTACAACTCACCTGCACTTGTTTTACCGCCATAATACCTCTCTCAAATCTAAGTTATTTTATGATAATGGTAAATTACACTCAATCATCTCTGAAAACTTTAACAAAAACTGAATTAATGGAACTAGTAATGGATCAAGCCAAACATATAAACGATATGGAAACCAGAATATCCGCTTTAGAGAGACAATTGTCTCAATCATCATCTTCCCAAAGTAAAGAAAATTTTGTGACGCAAGTACAGTTTGAAGTGTTTGAATCACCAATCATAGAAAGTCTAAATGTATTTAGAACTAACATATTAGAAACTATAATGAACTTAATGAAACCTGATACTAACCTTACTCAGTCTTCCCAACAGCCAGACGCCAAAACTTTCAATGAACCAATGCAAAACAATCATCCACTGTCGCCACCACCAAATCCGTTGGCCTTCTAACCAATATTGCTGCCAACAGTTTCGCCAATGCCAGTAACTCCCAACAACATCCTAAACCCAAAAATCAAGAAACGTATATTGATTCTACCAGATGAACCCTTAAAAACCGATCTTAAACTTCACAAGATGACACAATATTTTACCAGCAAATTTGATATAAAAGGTCAAACATTCCAATAGTGGATCGTACTCTTTGAAATTTATCTTGTACAACAACACAGTACAAAACAAAATGGAGCTACACAAATGCCTCTCTTTCTAAAAGACCATGCTCTACAAGTGTACCTAAATCTCAATGCTAACATTAAAACTAACTATGATAAACTAGTTGCCGCTATGAACAAACAATTTGACAATGAATGCACAAGGAAGCAATACTGAATACAACTTCACAGCTGTAAACTAGACAAAGACGAGGACATAATCAACTACATCTACAAAGTAGATCGCTTACTACGCCTCTCTCAAGAAGAAGATCATTACTATCCACAAGATCTATAGTCATATGTCCAAGCAGGTCTACCCACGTCTATGAAAAACTGATTTGAAAACAAATGCAACATCAATGATGATATAAACACCCTGATCAAGAAAGCAGTCAATATCCAACTAACTCTAGAAAACAATGAATGCATAAATTGCCAGTGAGACTACCAACCTCAAACATTTCAACCTTGCCACAGCACAACTAAAAAAGACAATTTACAAAAAGTCATTGCTGATAAACCAGAAGAATTCCCGTTTGTTAAATGCAAAAGATGTGGAGAAAAAGGCCACTTAAAACCTGATTGTAAGACGATAATATACTTAGTTAATGAGGATGGCTACTACACATCAGAAGATCTTGAAAATCATGAAAACTCCAAATCCAACAATGAATGTTTAAACAAATAGGGGCACTGGCCCAAGACTGAGTGAACAAGCTGCTGATTGTAACAGATTTATTAGAAAGAAATCTAATACTGATAACCATCAATAATTGCAACATAAAAGCTACAGTTGACACTGGCGCATTAATAACAATCATGACTGATACTTGCACTCATAACATTAGTTGGAATCGTAATGACATAACTGCAAACAAGACAAGACTCATTAGCGCCTCAGGTGATTATGTCAACATAAAGGGAACCATAAGAAATGCCAAAATTACAATACAAAATGTCAAATTCGGACAAGGCATTCACATCATTGATACAATGAACCAGCCACTGCCCTATGAAATTATAATCAGTCATGATTTCTTAACAGAAAACAACTCTCTCATAGATTACTGCAGCAGAACTCTTACTATCCAAGAAGACAAAAACGTCTCTGTATCACTAGCCACCAGGGGCACAACCACTTTGGAATTCTCATTAACTGAAAATTTAAGATTAGAGCCCTTTCACTGGCAAATTGCAAAAATCGTATATAAAAAATCATTCAAAGGAGAAGCAGTTATTACCAACACATATGGCATAAAGAACTCATTAGTAACAGTCTTAAACAATGTTGCCTCAATTACCAACAACAACGGATACACAGCTATTCTCAACAACTCAAACAGAGTCGTACCTCTTAACAAAAACACTATTACAATCACTGGAATGCCTTTATAAAAATACGTGGTAAAACACAAACCAATATTTCTTTCAACAATGGAAACTCACCAAACCACCACTAAATCACTACCACTACTAACTTCCAATACTCATCCACACTTAGATCAAGACGAACGTAATACAATAAACAACATCATAACAACCAATGCTGTTGTATTCAACAATGACAAAATAAGCATCGGCAAAGCAATTGGGATCGAACATATCATTGAAACTACCTCAGAAAAACCTATTTGCCAAGCCTGCCGACGTGTACCAGCTAACATGCAGGATCAATACGCAAAAACACTATCAGAACTCTTAAATCACGGAATAATATGTCATAGCCACAGCCCATATGCCTCACCAACAGTCTTCATCAAACAAGGCGATAAACACCGTCTCTGTATTGACTTCAGACAACTAAACAGCATCATGAAAAAGGACGTGTATCCCCTACCACAAGTCTATGACATTCTATACGACGCTGCCAAATATAAAATCTTTTCAACATTGGATTTATGCAAAGCCTACTGGCAGGTACCAATGAGAAAAGAAGATATAGAAAAAACCGCCTTCATCACACCTTATGGTTTATTCAAATGGCTTTACATGGCCTTTGGCCTCTGCAATGCTCTGGCCACGTTCCAATGATGTCACAAAGATACTAACATGAAACAACTGTCAACTGTCAGAAGTTGTGGCTGCATACATTCACGACATCCTTATAAGCTCTTGCAATGCCACCTCTCAGTCACAACAACTAGATACAATACTAAAACTTTTATTCAAAGCTGGCCTATGAGTAAACACTAAGAAATGCTACATTGCAAGAAATTCCGTAGTCTTCCTAGGCAGACCTATAACAGAAGTAAAAATCCCTATTAAAGACAATGCTAAACAGCTAATAGATGAAATACAAGCCCTGCGCTCTATCAAAGACGTCCAGTGTATTCTTGGCTTTATAAACTACTACCACATGTTTATTCCAAATCTAGCTGAAAAAACGCGTCACATGTCAAACCTCCTCAAAAAACAAAATCATTTCAAATGGACGTGGCAAAATCAAAAAGGGCTAGATGCCCTAAAAATCAATTAAAAATATCAAGTCACTCAATTCACTGACACCAAAAGATCCCTTCATTCTCGACTGTGACGCCAGCACAGTCACAATTGGAGCCACACTGAGTCAAATTCAAAATGGAGAAGAATGGCCTACACAATGGTTCAGCCAAAAACTATATACTAACAAACTCAACTATGGCGCAACTAAACTAAAAATGCTGGCACTTGTCGAATCTCTTATAAAATTCTGACACTTTCTCATTGGTGAAAAAAACTTCACATTACATACAGACAACAGCAGCCTCTGTAGGCTTAAGAAATACACAGGAGATCGCTCAACTATTATTGCTCAGTGGATAGAATATCTCAATAATTTTAACTTCACTATAGAACACCAAAAAGGCAAATTGCACACAAATGCACACATCTGGACAGCATTGCCCCAATATCAACGTGATCTGAAAAAACAACAGGGTCCACAAAGAGAATTCCATTTCATACCGCAATGCCAATATGAACAACTACTGGATATCAATATGGATAAAAACAGACACCNACAAGGCATTCACATCATTGATACAATGAACCAGCCACTGCCCTATGAAATTATAATCAGTCATGATTTCTTAACAGAAAACAACTCTCTCATAGATTACTGCAGCAGAACTCTTACTATCCAAGAAGACAAAAACGTCTCTGTATCACTAGCCACCAGGGGCACAACCACTTTGGAATTCTCATTAACTGAAAATTTAAGATTAGAGCCCTTTCACTGGCAAATTGCAAAAATCGTATATAAAAAATCATTCAAAGGAGAAGCAGTTATTACCAACACATATGGCATAAAGAACTCATTAGTAACAGTCTTAAACAATGTTGCCTCAATTACCAACAACAACGGATACACAGCTATTCTCAACAACTCAAACAGAGTCGTACCTCTTAACAAAAACACTATTACAATCACTGGAATGCCTTTATAAAAATACGTGGTAAAACACAAACCAATATTTCTTTCAACAATGGAAACTCACCAAACCACCACTAAATCACTACCACTACTAACTTCCAATACTCATCCACACTTAGATCAAGACGAACGTAATACAATAAACAACATCATAACAACCAATGCTGTTGTATTCAACAATGACAAAATAAGCATCGGCAAAGCAATTGGGATCGAACATATCATTGAAACTACCTCAGAAAAACCTATTTGCCAAGCCTGCCGACGTGTACCAGCTAACATGCAGGATCAATACGCAAAAACACTATCAGAACTCTTAAATCACGGAATAATATGTCATAGCCACAGCCCATATGCCTCACCAACAGTCTTCATCAAACAAGGCGATAAACACCGTCTCTGTATTGACTTCAGACAACTAAACAGCATCATGAAAAAGGACGTGTATCCCCTACCACAAGTCTATGACATTCTATACGACGCTGCCAAATATAAAATCTTTTCAACATTGGATTTATGCAAAGCCTACTGGCAGGTACCAATGAGAAAAGAAGATATAGAAAAAACCGCCTTCATCACACCTTATGGTTTATTCAAATGGCTTTACATGGCCTTTGGCCTCTGCAATGCTCTGGCCACGTTCCAATGATGTCACAAAGATACTAACATGAAACAACTGTCAACTGTCAGAAGTTGTGGCTGCATACATTCACGACATCCTTATAAGCTCTTGCAATGCCACCTCTCAGTCACAACAACTAGATACAATACTAAAACTTTTATTCAAAGCTGGCCTATGAGTAAACACTAAGAAATGCTACATTGCAAGAAATTCCGTAGTCTTCCTAGGCAGACCTATAACAGAAGTAAAAATCCCTATTAAAGACAATGCTAAACAGCTAATAGATGAAATACAAGCCCTGCGCTCTATCAAAGACGTCCAGTGTATTCTTGGCTTTATAAACTACTACCACATGTTTATTCCAAATCTAGCTGAAAAAACGCGTCACATGTCAAACCTCCTCAAAAAACAAAATCATTTCAAATGGACGTGGCAAAATCAAAAAGGGCTAGATGCCCTAAAAATCAATTAAAAATATCAAGTCACTCAATTCACTGACACCAAAAGATCCCTTCATTCTCGACTGTGACGCCAGCACAGTCACAATTGGAGCCACACTGAGTCAAATTCAAAATGGAGAAGAATGGCCTACACAATGGTTCAGCCAAAAACTATATACTAACAAACTCAACTATGGCGCAACTAAACTAAAAATGCTGGCACTTGTCGAATCTCTTATAAAATTCTGACACTTTCTCATTGGTGAAAAAAACTTCACATTACATACAGACAACAGCAGCCTCTGTAGGCTTAAGAAATACACAGGAGATCGCTCAACTATTATTGCTCAGTGGATAGAATATCTCAATAATTTTAACTTCACTATAGAACACCAAAAAGGCAAATTGCACACAAATGCACACATCTGGACAGCATTGCCCCAATATCAACGTGATCTGAAAAAACAACAGGGTCCACAAAGAGAATTCCATTTCATACCGCAATGCCAATATGAACAACTACTGGATATCAATATGGATAAAAACAGACACCTGATAAAACCTCTACTATCAATTTTTATTAAAGAAGAGATTACTGCAGAGGAAATATTTAAAGCTCAAACAAATGACAAAATCCTCAGCCAGATCATGATACGTCTCAAAGACCCAATATTCATAATGGATTCAATGTCAACAAGACACTTCCACAAACACAAATGGAAATCAACATATTCCGGCATCCTCTGCACAGCATCAACAACACAAAACTATATAGCATTATCAGAGTACTACAAACACGAAGTTATATGCAAAATTCACAAACAAGTTCACAAAGGAGTGTACCAAATGGAACTAACAATACATGAAAACTTCATAACACACTACCTACGACCAACAATAGTGGAAGTCATCAACAAATGCCAATTGTGCATTCTACTCAACAATCTTGTTTCTCAGGCCAATGAGCTGAACTTGAAAAGCTCCAAGCTAACTATACCAACAATATCATCAACGCTGATATAGAACAACTATTAAAAGATGATGAGGGTTACACCTATGTACTCATTATGAAAAACATTCTCAAATTCCTTAAAAATAGCAAGCAATGCAAAGGTCTAGAATGCCTCAACATAGATTGGAAAATCTAAACCTCGTATATATTCTCAAAAACAAAGAAAAAGAAGGCTCAAAAATGTTCAATGACTAAACCTAATACTAGTTGAAGACCACACATACTCAGTTACAGTCAAGTTCGTCTACATACAACACACCTCTCCAATACCAAACAATGTCCTAGATCTCAAAACATACCTTGACTCATTCTAAATTATTAGACAAACAATGCTAGCTCGAACAATGGTAGAGAAAAGGCCGTCAGTCACGAATCTCATCCTAATTGATATTCTTATCCATCACTTTGTACCGCAATACCATATGATCAAGGAATAGCGACTTGGAATAGACACCATGCTACTCTCCCAAACGCTCGAAATCATAGATCCCACCAGCATACCCATTAATGCAACTGACATCAAGACGAGATTTGCATTCTGCCAAAAACAAGAAACTATCAATGATATTAACAATAGATGGTCACAAATAAAAACGTCTCTCATAACTGATGACCAATGGCCTACAATACCTATCGAATCTCCATCCCTTCATTACTCAACAAAAATCGAAAAACTACTATCTGACATCATCCAAGCTGCAGAGTTTAACGTCAAATAAGATTTCCGCCACGATCTCTTCCTCAAAAAACAAGTACTGCAAATCCCAACAAAATCTGCCATCTGGATTATATCTATCTTTCTCACGGAAAATCACAATTTAGAGATCCCACTATCAAAATCAAAACAGACAACCCTCTCCAAGCTATGCTGCTACGAAATAGCAATTTCACCTATACCTCGCAGAGTGAAAAACTGGCTACTACAACATACGCAGCTCTCCACATCACCACTAAAAAAGCATCAACAAATTACCAATACTTATGAAAAGCTGCTAATACGGATTATCAAAAAGGAAAATGCACTGGGCCACACCTCGCCCATCATCCTACAGAATATACTTGGCATCCATGAAAGTGATTTGGATTTCCTCCACCCCCCACACGCGAAAATACATGTGGGGCGCTACCGCCAAATCTCATTTTATGAAAAACATGGATGCCCGCACACTTCTTACCACGGAAATGCTACTTCAACGATCACCTCATAGTACGCAATCCTACCTACAACTATGCAGAAACCACAACATCACGGAAAAAATACGTCGCTATTTCAATACCTACAAACCAGCTATCCGGAAATGCTGTACAGCCCAACAAACATCAGCCAGAAACTACCAACATACTGGTCACTTCGAACCCATAAAGGTGATTTCAATACTAAAAGAATCAACAATCCGACTCTCTCCCAGAATTCAACAATGGTCTCACTGAAAAACTTTATAATCACGTGCCACCAGGGTGGCATCGATACCCCAATGTTCCCATTTCATACGAACATTTCCCGAACATTAGTATCATGCTGCTCGACGTCACGTATAAACATTATTAAGCCATCTTATGACCGCTGCGTAAACCTATTCAGTTCTGGGGCTTAGCTGACCAGATTATTCTCGTGTTACTATTGATGGCAGCTTTGTTGTCTCACTTCGGCACTAATTGCCACGAATTTCTAGATGCTGCCAGTGCTGAACATATCCGTAGTAGTTAAAATTGCATTATACTTGTATCAGTCCAGATGCTTGTGCTTTCCACATACTTAAGCTGGCCTCATTAATGTATACTACTTTAAATTGCTTATGTCTGAATGGTGCTCTCGGTGGTTCTGTCTTTGCGAGATTAGATGCTACGCTATCACTATGTTATTGCTTTTCTATATTGCTAAGTATGGTGATGCTAGAATATGTAAATTTCGGATTGCAAGTGAAATTCAATTTACTTGTGAATATGAAAAAGAAAATTCGATACATTTTTTAGATGCAACATTGAAGAAAACATCAATGAAATTTAAAATATCTGCTTTTAGAAAACATACTAGCACCGGATTATATATACCATTTCAATCATATTGTGATAATATATATAAATATTCAATTCCGAAAACTTTTATAAAAGATCTGTTTTACTATCATCGAATTACAATGTACTTACAAAAGCTTTTGACTAAATATTTGAAAATCTATGATCTAATGGGTATCCTGAAAAGTTATTGCACTAACATCCTCTTCATTAGAACACAATTCACAAGAAAACAAAGATAATGTATTTCGGAAATTACCTTTTATTAAATCACACGAAGCAGGTCTTAAGAGATCTTTATATAATTTAAAAAGAAAACTAAGGAAATCAAGAATTATGCCAATTTTAAATTCAGAAAAGCATCAAATTTAATTCGTAACAATAAAGATCCAATTCAAAAACCTTTGGTTTGATTAATTCTTTACAAATATAATTGCCAAAAGTGTAACAGCTTCTACATTGGTGAAACTAAATGGCATTTGAAAACACGAATTCAAGAACTTCTATAATGGACACTTACAATCCGGAATGTATATGCACTCAAAAATACATAAAGCATCAACATCTGACTTTAATATTTTAATGAAACACAAATGCACCAAGATCGCAGAAACCAAATTTAAATACAAAATTTCATCAAACTCTTCATTTATTTTAGTATATTTTGATTTTTAAATTTAAGTTTTACCACCAATCAATTTTGTTCTTGACTGACAGTAAGTACCGAAAGTACTTTCAATTTAAATTTTCGTTGTTTTTTCAAAAAATGATATAGAAGCTTAACTGCTTAGCATTAAAGCAACATATATATATATATATATATATATATATATA
>CABFPE010000908.1:16457-29565 GCA_900660155.1 Hofstenia miamia | reverse complement strand
TATATATATATATATATAGTGGGAATAAGGTATAGGGAAAAATTCTGGCTTAGAATTTCTGGATGGGAACGGCCTCTTTTTTACAGATTGCTTACATTTTGTTACAAAATGGGGCATCTATTTTTTATGATGAGCGAAAAGAATTTGAATGCTGAAAATATTGGAGAAGGAACTCTAAAAATTAATGTTCTTGTGATTGATCTGAAAGCAAAGTAGGGATGTGCCATAATCCGGTATCCGGATTAACTTGCTTACCAGTACTCTGAGGCAAAACTTGATTTAGAAATGGAATTTTCGAGGAAAAAGCTATATTTTTTACAAGATATGGAAGTTTTCATGCAACATAACAAGTTATTCTGACACAACAGAACGTAATATATTTAATAGTTATTTATTTTCATTCATAAGAGGTCAATATTAATAGGGAATTAGGTTGTTCTTCTTTAATAATATAATTAGGGCAACAAAAATTTTTTAAAGTCATATTTTTTCTGTTGGTCTATTAGGCAGTTTGCTTAACATTAGATGGTTTTCAGACCTCAGGTGAAATTATAAAGTCATAAAAAGTCATATTTTTATTTTTTGAAAAATACGGTAATATATTTGTGCCGAAATGTCATAAATGTAATATTTTCCATACTTTCATTAAAACTAAGAGAAAAACTAAAAAATTTAATGTTGAATTATGGCTGCTTTAAATCAATTGAACTAAAGTCTATGTCTTTTAATCATGGCTCTCTTAACTAAAGGCTTTGAACCCGTACACATTACAGTTTTTACTGGAGGCCGACGTATTAAACTACTGATAGGCGTTTTATAGCAGTAATATTATTAACATATTGAATATATTACTTCAATTCGGTATATTTGAGACAAATGAACAAATTTAAGCAAACACAATAAAATCACATTATCTATTCTAGTTTTAAGACCTTTTGGAATGGTTCTTTGTTCGACCTCAGCTATTATTTAGAAAATGTCGCATGTCTTTACTGGAGCTGTCATTGCATCTGAACAAGTTGCTAAATGAAGCAATGTTGTAAGCCATTCTGAGCGTATAACTGCAGTGAGAGGATCTCTCGACACCACATCTGACCCACGCCAACGGACATTTACAATATTTCAAAAATCTGTTATAAGTCTGAGAAAAACAATTGTTCCTTCAACATCGTTGTCAAGAGGTCTGTATGACTGTAGAGCAGCAATAGTTTCGTTGCATAAATTGACTTTTTGTCTCTCAACAGGAGTTAGATATATGCATGTTGAGAAAGATCTGATAGTTTCACTACTCAATTGATTCTAATTTATAGACCTCAATCTATCCACTTGCCATGAAGCATATACTCCAGCTCACCTGATGTCTCCGTTAGCCAGTTGTTCCTAATAATTTTGATAGATGAGCATAGTAAAAAAGAAGGTATGTGGATCGATCAACTGATAACCACGAAAAATCATCACAACTTAGGGAACGTATGAATGATTGATTCACATGGTTGCCATCAACAATAACCGCAAGAACATGGCCTTTGCTTGATTGAACTATATTCATTATACGATATACAAATTCTGGTCTACCATACATGCATTTGATGTTGAAGCAGAGCATGTGATTTGCTAAAGAATTATAAGTCTGATTATCAGCAAGTCAAAATGTAGTCCCACCGTGATATCTCAAAGCTGGTTTGACAGAAACCTCATCAATCATTAAAATGCAAGACCTTTGCTTCTTAGTTCACATTAAGAAGACTTTCTTACAAAATGAATCATTTTCGAGTTTTGAACAGATGAGTCCGAATGCTGGGTAATTTATAATCAGCTCAAAGACGATCATAAAAAACGTGAAGTTACCAAATATCCAAATGCCCGTTCAATTATTTCCTTGTTGTAATGCTTTTGCCCAATTATAGTAGTTCTCATAGCATCAACATGCTCCAGAATAGCATCCATCTTATGGGTACGCTACAATAGCGACAGATATCGCAAAGCTTCTTGCGTCCTTGAACATCTATCCAGCAAAATTATGGGATTCTTGGATAACACCCAAATGATACGCCTCATATGAAAATGATGGCTCAACAACGAGTAAGAAATGAGGAATACCATTAAAAAACTCGGTTGACTGAATACACTTTCCAGTTCCATTCGTGTATAAAGTAACAAACTACTAAAGATTATCACAAACTGAAGGCGGATTAAGAGCTCGCTCCTTTCCATAACACGAAATGCGAGAACAATTTGACGGCGAACGTTCGGAACAAAAAATTATGTGTTAATGGAATGTTGTCACGTGAAATAACTTGAACCCACCGCTTCCTTTCATTTTCCTCCTTTGGAAGTCGATAAACAGAAACGCATTCATTGTGTGATTTATAATTTGATGAACAGCCTATTACACATCATTTCAGAGGCATAAAGAACTTCTAAAATGAACACTAAAAAATAAATGAATGCTAAATTCATATTAAATTAGTGGCACACTGAAAACTACCACACATGACATTAATAAACTATGATGGCTAGTGCTTTAAGAGAGTTTAATAAATACTAACTGCAAGAGTGAGGAATATCGCGCTATGTAAACAATGAATAATAGATACACGGGTATAATTATCCAGTTGCATTATTAAAATTTTTTTGTAATTTGAACTCTTTTGGTTAACATATATTTCCGGTATTTTAATGGCCACAACAGTTTGGTAACAATTGTTGGTCGGCCTCCAGTCAAAACTGCTAGGCGTACGGATTCAAAGCCTTTAGTTAAGAGAGCCATGCTTTTAATTAATGTACTTCTTGGTCTAACCCCCGAAAAGTATATTTTCTAGCTAATTGTTCATCCGACCTGACCCACTCAAAGCGTTTCTAGGACTGGCCACGTATGTTGGCAGCTGAAAAAATATTAAAGGAACCATATGCATTATAATTTCATGGTTTTTTCAATGCACGCGCGTTGCAGAACTGTGCCATCCGTATTCAAGCAAAATATATGAGGATTGACAATCTAATTGTTTTAATTAAGGCTGCTATAACAAAAAATCAAAATTTGACAGAATTGAAATTCTACCATATGATGGTATTTCTCCGACCCTTGAGCTTGGAAATGATACCTGCGAGGTAATTGCCTATATCAAGTCACGATTAGAAAATACCGGTTTCACTGCTATAATGGATGAAAAGGGGATGGACATTTAATCGGAATTGTATGCCAAGTTACGAAAATGTCAAACAACATCAGTTGCAGTTGAAAGATGTTTTTTTATGTTGAGAAAACTCTTGGCATATGACAGAAATCTTAACCACAATAATATATGGAAATTTATGTTCTGTTATTATAATTTAGTAAAATAGTTGCTTTAAAAAATTGACTTATTATAATGAAATTTTTTGTATTTGTTTTATATCTTGTTCTCAGTAATAGAAAAACGTTTCATATTGCTCAAATGGATACGTTTGAAGAGAAGAATGGATAGTCATATTTTAAAGCATATTACATTAAATTCCGTCATATTTGGTCATAAAAATAAGGTCATGTGTTGTTTTTTTAAAGTCATATTTCTGGTTTCCCTAGTAATAATTAATCAATATATTATCTACTATCCGGTAAATTTTCCGATATCCGGCAGTCAAACTATCCGGAATTATCCGGTACCGGAATATTCACTTCACTATCCGAATGCCATCCCTAAAGAAAAGCAATAATATTAAGTTCACCTATCGGTTTAATCTACGTCTGTATTATATTTACCTATTATTTCACTTATTTCGAGATATATTTCCCTATTTTTAAATCATATTGATATTTTAAACTTAAGAAGCACCATTGAATAAACCTATGCCCATTGTATCAATCCTCAACATTACAAAACTGTGTTGTCGCCATATTCCAACACCCATTCGATGCGTTCCATCTGTGAGACTGTGTAATGATTGCATTTGGGCTAATCACTATCGTTTTGATCTGTTGTAGGCCTAGTCGAAATTTGGATTAGTTAAAACAATGATTGCGTAAAAATGCTTTAAACGTAATGTAACAATTCCTTTGTGTGTATGAAAAATTGAACTCAATTGAAACGAAATTGGCTCTTTGATATCCATAGTGCGTGTCTGCAAATAAAAGACAATTGCTTTTAAAGTAGAAATTTAATATGGCTATCAATGCTAAGAAGTATTTTAATTTCAATTATAATAGAAATCACAGGAAACAAATAAAATGAATCGGACATGTCAACATCTGCGGCACTGAGCTATCTAGAAAGACGGAAATTAATTTATAAATTTCAACGCTTTATGCGAAGTATAAAATGCGTCAATTTTGACATTCTATAAATATTAATTTATGCAAAATAATGCTAATATAAGTCACATCTTGCTAATTGGAAAAGCAAATAATGTAATATAAAAGGGACTATTTACAAGACCTCGTAAGAACAATATGAGAAAATGAGACTTAGAGGAATATTTACAAAGATAGAAACTAAAATTGATATCTTCGACATTAAATATCGAGGAATACAAAATGAATTTTTCCTATTTATAACTCTTTCTAAAATCATTAAAATTACTAAAACTATGTCTAAATTGTATGCATTAAGATTGTATATTTCAACTTAAGAATATGATTTGCAATGTTTATTAAAGTTAATTGCTAAATCATTAAATTTGATAGTTATATTCGTTCAGGCTTGAACCTCTTGACTTAACATATATTGAATCCATGATTCATTGACAGTATTGATTGCCCTTGGTAAGAATATATAAGTAAGTTGTATCTCACAGGCCCTGAATTATGCAATTTCTAGACGTCTTTCCAATTTATTTTGCTCTGCATTTGCAATTAATTTGACATATTACTTTGAGAAAACAGAAAAACATTTAATCTTGGTTTATTTTGGAACTTGCTTATGCGAAATGCTATAAATGTATTTGATATTTCAAAAAATTTGTGTCAGGAAGAACAAAGTTAACGAAATTCAAGTAAGGATTATTGCAAGCACACACTTAAAGCTATTAAAAGATCAAATTCAAATATTCAAATAGAATTTGATAAAATTCGAAAAACATGCTACTTTTAATTAATGATTAACAAACTTGCCTTAGACCAAATCATAATAAAATTTAAGATAAGCACATTAATAAAGCTGAATGTTATCAAAAAACAATTTTGAAAATTGAAAATTCGATTTCAGACAATTATTTTTTTAAAAGGTCCTAACGAACTATAAATCAAAAGTTTAGTGTAGTCAAACGTTTTTCTGAAACTGAAAATCTAATCTTCGATTAAAGGGAGTCCTTAGAGTAGCATTGAAAATCAAGTTCTCCGAAACAATGATATAAATCCCCCATCTATTAAGCAAACGTTTCTAAAGAATACTAACATGTTTGCTAAAGAAATGTCTTTAAAATTGTTCCATTTGTTGTAAGGATGGGATCCGGATAGTGAATTGAATGTACCGGATACGGGATAATTCCGGATAATTTGACTGCCGGATACCGGATAATATACTGTTCAATTATTACTAGGGTAACCAGAAATATGACTTTAAAAAAGCAAAGTATGACCCTATTTTTATGACAAAATATGACGGAATTTAGTTAAATATGCCCCAAAAATAACCATCTATTTTTCAAAGTGATCCATTTAAGCAATATTAAAAGTTTTTCTATTACTGAGAGCAAGATATGAAACAAATACAAAAACTCTTACATAATAGCGAGGCAATTTTTTAAGCAACCGCTTCACATAAATTTCCATATATTATTGTGCTTAAGATTTCTGTTATAGACAAAGAGTTTTCTCAACATAAAGAAACATCTCTCAACTGCAGCCGATGTTGCTTGACATTTGACTAATTTGGCATAAAATTCCGATTAAATGTCCATCCCCCTTTTCTTCCATTAAGCATTAAAACTGGTGACGATATAGGCGATTATTTCACAAGTATCATTTGCAAGATCAATGGTGGGAGGAATAACAACATCTGGGGAATTTTAAAATCTGTCAAACGTTGAACTACTTTGATTTTTTATGTTAGCACCTTTAATTAAAGCAATTAGATTGTCAACCCTAACATAATTTACCTGAATACGCATGGCACAGTTCTTTAGCACGTGTGCTTTGCAAAATCCTTGAAATAATAGCAAATAGTTCCTTAAATATTTTTTTCGGGTGCCAGCATACATGGCCAGTCCTAGAAATGTGTCGACAAGTGGGTTGAGTCGGGTTAGCAATTACCTAGCAATTAAACTTCTCGGGAGTTAGGTCAGGAAGAACATTAATTGACATTGAATGAATATATAATTTCAGTTCAAATTATTTAAAGCAGTCACAATCCAGGATTAATTTTTAAGTTTTTTTCTTTATATAATTAAACTATGCCAAAATATGAGTTTTATGAAATTTTAGCCACAATTATAAAGTATTTTTCAAAAGAAAAAAATATGACTTTTTAAGACTTTATAGCTTTCTATTTAACAGAAACAGAACCCTAGGTCTGAAAACCATCTAATTTTAAGCAGACTGAAAAATAGACAAACAGAAAAAAATATGACTTTTTAAGACTTTATAGCTTTCTATTTAACAGAAACAGAACCCTAGGTCTGAAAACAATCTAATTTTAAGCAGACTGAAAAATAGACAAACAGAAAAAAATATAACTTTAATGTCTTTTGGTTGTGGTAATTATTAATGAGCAACAACCCCATTTTTCTGAATGAATATCGACCTCTTGCTAATGAAAATAAATAAATATTAAATATAATATGTCCTGATAAGTCAAAAAACTTGTTTTGTTGCATGACAACTTCCATATTATGGAAAAATACAGCTTTTTCTTCCAAAATTCTATTTTTAAATCAAGTTTTATCTCAGAATATGTTATCCTGTAAAATCCGGTAGAGAAGTAAAATTTTACCGAATATCCGGATACAGTTGTGTAATTGCCGATTTTGCCGGATACAGGGTTCCGGCAAATCACTAATTTGTTGAATAGAGATAAACTTGAAGCTTTTGATCCCTCGAAAAATATCAAAAAATGAGGCCCTATTTTCAGGCAAATAAATTCCATGCAATATTAAATAGAGTATTAACTCAAAGACGAGTTTCAGTAAGAAAATGAAAAAATATTGGTGCATGTGTAGGCAAGTATGGATTAGCAAAATTTTATACGACTCTAAGAGCAATTATTTCAAATAATGGACTAATTTATGAAAAATATTAAAAGTTGTGATTACAGCCTGCCTCGTTCACCAGAAAGCCGAGTAAATTGTAGCGGGAAATTTGTTTTAGAACAGATTGCCATTGATTAGATTTAATATTTAAATAAAGGCTTTGTACGCTTAAGCAACATGTGAAGTTATACAATATGCAGAAGATTATACAATATTATTAAATTCTAATAAATCTCCCGAAAAATAATTCAAATTCTTCAAAAAATTGTACCGTATTTACCCGTGTATAAGCCCCGAGTTTGGTAAAAGATTTAAAAAAAAATTTTTTGAGCAATGTAAAAATTCACAAGCACTGAATCAACGAACCATATTTATTTACATTATTCAGATATTTTTTACAACTTTGAAGAAAAGAAACCTGCATTTAAGCGGTTTATAGCCTATCTTAATACATTAAGTAAAACTATAAACCTATGTAGATCTTATAAAGGATGCTGATCTATATTTGCATCCATATTATTTCTAAACTAACAATACATTCTAATGCTTTAATATTGTTATTTTAAATAAATTAATTGTTTGTCTCTTAAACAAGGATATTACTTTACTTTAATGTATATTACAGCAAGATCTCGTACTTTAGCTTACAATATCTGTGCAAATTAGGTGTATTCGTGAGATGTTTCTGTAGATAAGTCACACCCCCGCTTTGGGAGCAATTTTTCATAGAAAAGGTGCGGCTTATACCCGGGTAAATACTTCTCCTGCTAAAATTTTTGCTTCCTTACGATTAAGAAGGAATCTCTTAAAAACTCAATTCTGCATTATTAAATCAAAATCTGAATCTACTGATACTTCACACTATAAACTGAATTTAAACGGCGTTCATAAAAACAAATTGAGTCCATTAGACACCTTTGAAATAATTTTTAGCCACAGATAAATTTTGAAAAGCAACTAGGTCAAATTTTTTAAAAAAAGAGTCATATCTATAGCAGTAAATAATCACAGTTTTAATAAAAACAATGAACACAGAAAATTCATAAATTCATATTTACATCTACAATGTTATATTTATATCAATATCCTACCACGTTCTTCAAAATCGTTAACAATGCTTTCCTATATAACAAATCATATCGAAATCAACTCTTCACAATGCCATAAAATAGATATTTTCACGCTTTCCAACCAATCTCTTTGCAATTTTTATAACCAGAATGTATTCTTATGCGCTTGATACCCGCAGGAACATCCTTAAGTTCGTTCCAAGCAGGCATGATAAAAAATAATTCTCATTCTTTTATTTAAATAAAAAAATATCGTCAGTAGTAATAATATATAGGGTTCTATATATATGGGTTTCTAACAATAATCATTTTTCAATAACTTTTTACACACTTTTCTATTGATTTTGATATGAAAAAAGGCGTTTTTTAGAAATTCTGGATTTGGCAGCCATGGGTCAAAAAAACTACGGCCATACCTATATAAATAATTATTCAATTATACCCCCTTTTTAACTGTGTACCAATATGTTTTTGATCAATAAAAATCTTTAAATATTGTGAATCAATGTCTGTTTCACGTCAGATCGACAGGTACAGGGTCTCATTAAAAATTTTAGCATTACATTAAAGAAAAAAGAAAATATTTTTCCAAAATTATTTTCCTTAAAATGTTAAAGTAGTTCGATTGGATGTTGTATTTACAGATATGTCTTGTTCATACATAATCAACGCATAGAATTTAAATGGATCTGCAGGAGCACCTTGTAAAGTATATCGAAATCTAATTTCATTGATAGCATTTCGAGATGTATCTTTTTGTTTAGATAAATCAAATACAATTATTCCATATTTCTCCTTAAAATCAGAAGGCTTGATAAATGTACCTGTTGAAAAGTCATTGACACCGTCATTATATCTAACAAATTCTGTATATAATCTTGGAAATTCACTAGTTGGATGAATCTCTACCTGTGGATAAAAATTATCGTTTCCTAATTCTAACTGACATGAAGAAATTTCAGTAGAATTAAAGGTATCAAAATGAAATTCATCTGTGCCTTGATTATTAATTTTATTTTCAGTGATGGTATAGATGAAAACATATCTAGGTTTTTGTATTGAATTACTTATTCTAAATATGCCTGATTGTTGATTTATAGGATTAGATTCCTCTAATGTGTTTCTTATATACACCCATTTATTATTTATAAAACTATTCAAATACATCTTCCGTCCACTAGGATTGAATGCTAATTGTGGTACAAAGAGACGTAATTGAGTGACAACTAGTTTTCCATTTCCTGCTGGATTAAATATTACATTATCATCTTTTGCTAATTCAAGATTTATTTGAACCTTACCTGCAGGTAAGATACTATGTTTTAGACCTCTGAAAAAATCAACTTTACTGAGATAAAAAATTGTATTAATTTCATTTCCATCTTTTAGAAGTTCTATCTTATCATTATTGTCCTTATAGAAGAATTCATTTTGCGCAGTGTTCAAATAAGATTCTGAATACTCAAGAATGTTGTGTAAATGGGCAACTTTTGAAAAATTAGTAAGATTTGTAGTAGTAGTATTATTGTATTCAACAAATACTCTGTTAAAAAGTGAGTAGACATCACCACTAATGGTAACATTATCTGCTGTAACAAATCCTGTGTTATCAAGTTTAACTATTTTAAATTTCACATCTATATAAGCATTAAACCAATCATAAGGTATTATATCTGTAGAATTATCAACTGTAAACTTATAATTGTTTTTATTTTGAATATTACCTGCTGCAGGAATTATTATTGGAGTCTGGAGATCAAATCTAATGTATTCATTTCTTTCTAGAATTGTTGGATTTCTGAAGTCAGTCATTTATACTATATAAAGGAAAAAGAAAAAAAGAAAAGCATTTTCCATGTGAAATTAATTTACAATAGTTTTAAAAATCGTGTCCTTATATTGTCAAACTTCTGGGGCTCATTCTTGGAAAACTTTCTTAATAACATTTGTATTTCCATTCCCTTTTGTTCATTTACTTTTGGTGTTTCTAACTTTCTATTATTGCTTGTTACTTGTGTGTTAATAGAAGTTCCTTTCCCAGTGGGAATAGCATTCTCTCTTTGTGTTCTATTAAAATTAACCCTTAAATAGTTTTCGTAAGTTTTCTTATTTTTAGTCATATCTATATAAGGAAAAAAGAAAGTCTTTTTCCTAGGAAAGCAGAGAACAAAGTTCTCCTTAAGAAAGTCTTTCTCACAAATTTTAAAAATATTCTTATTTGATTAAAAATACTAAGTGAACATGATTATCATTTAAATTAATAATTTGATTTTGACTATCAGTAATGTATATTCTTATTTCTCTTATTTCATTTGTGTTGATTTTGTTGAATAATTTGCGCAAAGGTTGTTTTGTAAATGGATAACTTGATACTAAATCATTTGTAGGAAAAGTAAATACTATATCACTAGAATTTCCATTATATATGCTATCACTTATCAGAGAACAATGAATTAAAATGTTATCAATTCCCTTTGTAATGTTAGGAACATGATTTGAAATTGTAGTCTTTTTTAAGAGCATTGGATGGTTTTCATTTAAGAACTTAAAACCTAGTAGATCACCAAATTCTTTATCAAATTTTAAATACATTTTAGTCTCTAATGAAACCAATACCTTATAAGTATTCTCATTAAAAATAATTTCAACATGTTTATTATTATTTTCTTTTAATCCATGACCATTTGCTGCAATTTCATTATTTATATATGCTGATATATCTTTGTACTGATAAATACCATCAGGAAATGTAACTTTATTCCAAGTAAGACCCTCATCATGGGAATATTCAATTTTGTTGTTCTTATACTCCTCAGAAATATTGTACCAAGAGTATGACATATTTATTTGATCTAAGCAAATGTAATGTGGTTGTGTGTATAATCTTATGGGATTTACAAATTTTACTGTGAAATCAGAAGGTTTACCTACAACATTTTCATAATTTGAATTTAGAAATAGAGGAATTTCAGTCATATCTACTATATAAAGAAAAAAGAAAAAAAGAAAAATGATTTTTCTTAAGAAAATTTATTGTAAAACTTCTTAACATCATCTTTAGTAATAGCTTTCAATCTTACTAATTCATCAATTAACTGAATAATTTCATTATAAATTTGAGCACTATCATTTCCAGCATTCTTAGAAGAAGTAAGTAATTCTAAGCGATCCATTAATTGTGAAGGATCATTGTAGTAGAAAACACTTTGACCCTTAATTATCTTTTTAACTTTTTGATTTTTGCGATTACCTGTAACTCCAGCTAGTTTTACCAGATTCCTAAATACTCTCTTAGACTTTTCAGTGTATTTATCTTGTTTTTTATTATATCTCTTTGTTAAAAGATCTATGAAGGATTGATCAATTGGTTCAGAAATAATTGGTTTTCCATAAGGCATACCATTTTGATCTACATAGTAAGCTTCCAAAATATATTCTCTGTATAATTTATCCATATCTATAAATGTAAGTCCAAACATATTCTCATGAACTTTAAGGGGTTGAGTATCTCTACCCTTAAGTCCTTTTCCTTGGATATTTCCCTCCATAGATACATTAGTGTCAACCAATTGAGTATTTTCTTTTATAAATTTTACAAAATGTCTGTATTTATCTAATTCTTCCCCATCTCTTACTAAGACATCATAATGTGCATTATTTTCATTATGATTATCAACAATTTCATTATATTGTTCAATAGATGACTCATATTTTGACTGTTAATTTGTTTATTTTGTTTTCAAATTGACCTATTACATCTTCTACCAAGAGATATTCCTTTTTTAATCTAGCATTTGCTTTGGTTAATCTTGTCTTTTTTTGACCATAATCTTTTATAATTTCAATTATTTGTGCAATAAGTTCATCTTTTTTAGTATTATTAATTGTTTTAAGTTCATTTGGAAAAGTTAAGCTATATTGATTTAGAACATCTATATTAAAATTTGTTTCAAATTGTGGAGCCTTTGCTCCTGTTTCTCCAAGAGAACTCTCTTCTCCAAGAGAACTTTCATCTTCTAACTGTTGTAGATTATTAAAATTATATGGCTTCCAATCATCTATTGCATCTTGTAACTGTCTTTGATTTCTTCACATTTGAACTAATTCATTTGTTTGATCTCTTAGATTTTCGTTAATGACATTTGTTTGATCTTTTAACAGATCTCCTTGATCTGAAATAGTTATTGTTATAGGTTTGTATGTTTCTTGTAAGTTGTACTGAACTTCATTTTGTTGGTTAATGTAGTTAGGTTTTTGTTGTAAAAGCTTTTTTTCTTGCTTACTGACTTCATCTTCAAGATTTACTAGTTTTCTATATTCATCATAATCCATTATTATATAATTATTTTAGAAAATATTTTTGACCCATACCTTTTGCAATACAGAACATATTGTTCCTTAATTCCTAAAATAAAGGACACTTTACTGTGTGCTCATTACAAAGTTTCATTAAAGTTTTTATGTACAGTTTTCTTTTCCTTATTTACAAATAGAAAGTCATAATTAGACAAACTTTCAAAAAGGTCTGGATTAAAAGAATTATCCTTAGCAATTGAATTTTTGTCACAATTATCAACAGGAGTGTATAAAACCATGTGTGTGCAATTTGTCCTTATTTTCTTTGGAACATTGTAATATGATTGTGAAATATAGATTGCTGATATGTTATGATGACGACCATCAGTAAAATGATTTGCAATTTTATTCTGTGTCTTTTCTGGGGCATTTACAAGATCATCAAAGATAACTATTTTTCTACCTGTTGTTGAATACTCATTAGTGTTTTTTAGAAATTCTTCTGGTAATATTTCCAAAACACTATAACCTACTTGATTTGATATGCTTTTCATTATCTTAATTAGATTTTGTATTTT
>CABFPE010000907.1:216878-229784 GCA_900660155.1 Hofstenia miamia | reverse complement strand
AGCACAAGCCACAGGGCGTCATAGAAAATGAGAAGGTTAAGATACTGTGGGACTTCAACATACAGACGAGCAAAGTGATAGAAGCATGAAGGCCAGACATAGTAGTGGTAGACAAAGAGAAAAGATTAGGAACAGTGATAGACATAGCAGTACCAAAGGACAGAAATGTAGAAAGCAAGGAGAAAGAGAAGATAGACAAGTACAGAGATTTGGCAGAGGAAATAAAAAGGCTGTGGAAGTTAAAGAACGTTGAAGTAGTCTCGGTAGTTGTAGGAGCACTAGGAGCAGTGAGTAAGAAGCATAAGAAATACTTGGAGGAGTTGGGAGTACCAAAGTGGGGAGGAGCAGTAGCACAGAAGGCAGCATTGTTAGGAACAGCTAGAGTCCTGAGGAAAGCTCTCAGACTCCCTGGGAGCTGGTGAGTTCCCCGAGCTGAGAGGGATACCAGCATGAAGCTGTGAGAAGTAATAATAATAATAATAATAATAATGTGTATTCTTATATAGCGTGGACACTTTACAGAAGACTTTGCCGCGCTCAGAGTTAAAAACAAAAATTACAAAGCTAGGAATACATTATGCAAAATAGGCTTCATGAAACAGGTGCGTTTTCAGTTGTGACTTGAAAGCAGGGAGGGATAAAATGGACTTCAGTTGGGTTGGCAAGCTATTAAAAATCTTTGGACCGCAAACAGCCAAAGCAGATTCAGTGAAAACTAGGCGACTTCGGGGTACCACATATAAGGAACGGTAATCGGATCGCAGTGAACGAGGATAAGAAACAGGAATAAAAAGATCGGAAAGGTATTCTGGTGCATAGCCATGTGTTGCTTTCCAAGATAGAAGTGCAATTTTATACGTAACTCGTTCTTTTATAGGTAACCAGTGCAGTAAAATTAAATATTGAGTAATATGGTCATCATACTTTAGCAGAAATATGATTCGTACGCAGCTATTGAGAACCTTCTGCAACAAACAGATCACATAATCGTGACATCCGTACAAAAGCGCTTGGTACTGGTCAAGCTTGCATATGACGAGCGAACGAATAAGTGACGTTGCAGAATCAACAGAAAGATAGTGACGTATTTTCCTGATGTTTCGCAAATGAAGGTTGCATGATTTAACAATAGCAGTAACATGCGACTTCATGGTGAGCGATTGGTCAAGTGAACATCCAAGATCTATGACTTTGTTCTTAGAGTGTACGGAATGGCCAGCAAATGTTAATTAGGGAGAAACCTTGCTATCTGCCAACTTTCTGAGTTGGTGTGGTGTACCAAAAACGATGAATTATGGGGCATTGTGTGAAAATGTAAACTATTAATAAGTAAAAATATCAGTTTGCTATATAGTTGGCTGCAAAAAAAATGAGACTGAACACCTATTTTTTCACGCTTTGTGGAAACGTATTGAAACGTTTTAGAGAAAAACTATAAAAATAAAAGACAACGAGAATTTTGTGAACTTTAAAATGGTCAAAGAAAAAAGTTAATTAATTAAACTGGTACTTCGTAATTATTTGAAAACACTTACCAAAAAAATTGTTTTGCTTTGCAAAGTTTCTACTTGATTTCTTCGGAATGGAATCGTTGGAACAGCTTGAAAACGCCTTTGCGACATCGCAAATTTCTCGATCAACTTATTTTCGAAACCTGAAAAGAATTCGACAAGGAAAATCTCTCAAAAGAAGAAAAGGAAGTGGACGCCCTCGAAAAATTATTGGAAAATTCATTCAGAAAACAGTCGCAATTGCTCTCAAAAATCCCTATATTTCTGAAGCCGACATCTCTGTGCATGAAACCACAGTTCAGAGAACACTTAAAAAAAGTGGAGTTACAAAAATTGGCAGAAAAAATCGACTTCTGATTACAAAAGAACATCAAGAAAAAAGATTAAATTTCGTGAAAGATTGGAAAGACTACACTTTTGAAGATGTTTAGGTAACTGATGAGTGCCTATTTCAACTACACAGAGACAAAGTACAAGTGTGGTCGTCAAAGAAATGTCCAAGACAAACAAAAGCGGTTCCAAAGTTCGACCAAAAAATTATGGTTTGGGGAGCACTTTCCTATCGTGGGTTTTATTTGAAAGTTTTAGACGGAAAAGCCACAATCGACAGTCAAAGATATTGCCAAATTATAGCTGAATTTATGCCTTATGCTGATGCTTTATATGATGATGGATGGATACTCCAACAGGACGGAGCAACCCCGCACACGTCAGCAAAGACAAAAAATTGGTTTTCTGAAAATAATATCCAGTTTTTGCAATGGCCACCAAGTTCTGCTGATCTTTCTCCAATCGAAAACGTGTGGCAGATATTGAAAAATGACGTTGAGAAGAAAAATCCGAAAAATATATCCGATTTAAAAGAAAAAATCCAAGAAAGTCAACACATTTTGACATCTGAAATGAAGTCCAATTTAATGAAATCAGTTTCAGTTCGTTTGAATGAAGTTATTTCTACAGGAGGAAAACAAATTAGACTTTGATGCTTTCTACTTATAGTCCTTTAATGTATCTTTAAAATCTTACTTTTCTTGAGTTGTTACGTTCAGTAGTTCAAAAGTAAAATGCCTTTTTTCTATTCTCATTTTTTTGCAGCCAACTATACTTCTATTTTAAAATAATGCTTTTGTATTTCATAAATGCATGATTGTAGCCACTTTACCCCACTACGTAACGTCAAAATACCAGAGTGTGGAGGAAGACATATTTTCAATAGACTAAAATTTCTTTCTCCATATCATTTTACTTATTACTGAGAATACAGATTTAATATATTACGTATGAATATTTTATCATAACTTTCTGAAACACTCAGTTCTGGCTATCAAACTGCCCAATTATAAAACAATTTTTTGTCAATGAGATAAAAATGCGCGTAAAATTGGCCGAATTGACATTATTTGAAAGAACTCGGGAAAAGGTATTTTTTACACATATGGAATGAATTGTTTGTTTATGATAACGTCAAATTTTACTTTGTATGACTTTGTGCAGGTTGTGTGGTTGTACTTTAAAGAAAAATTCACTTGCACGAATTCGGTCAACGAGATCCATATCAGTGAACAGTGAACCAATCCCTTCTACTTTAATGTTTATTTGAGAAGTTTGCGTTCAGCCTCCTAATTGCGATAGACTGTCTTGACCCAAACTTAGTGGATGTCATTGAACATATAGGTCTAAGCAATTAGTTCAAACGCAAAATTTGCATTAGCCCGAAATTTTAGTTGTAGTCTTGACATGACCAAAATTGGTCTAGCAAGCAAAAAAATTGAAGAAGTGATTTTTCCAAGAGTCGCAGGTATAAATTAGTTGATTTGGCATTAATATATATGGAAGAGACCGGATTCAAAGCAAGAACCAAAGTTTACAGGTCGGACAATACTTGGACTTAAATTTTAGGCCACTGTCTATCTCTGATTCCCTCTACTTAATTGTAAAGCAAACAATCGGTTCATAATCAACAACTTGTGCTGTTATTCTAAAGCTTTTCCCTCTTCACCCAAAAGAGTTGTATGTTCCTGCTTAACTGGCATGAACGTTTTGATACACTACTATAACAATACTGATAAGTCGTATTCAAGGCTCTTAATTTTTAAATTCTAATAAATTAATAAATCATTTTTATCCTGCCCTTTTTCGGATTATATTACCCTGATTATCCTGTCCCGACTCACATATAGTTGCAATTCCAAACTAAAAAACATTTTTTTAAATTATTATATCTGAGCTGCGAGGCTTGTTATAATTATAATCTAAAGAGCTATTTTACTAAAATAATTATTTCAATATTCCTTATTGCGAAATCTCAAATCAAAGATGTGAAAACGTATTAGTTTCATTTGCCTTTTGTTGAAAGATTCCGTAATGTATTTGCTATCTGATGTTAAAACTAAATAGAAATCTTAGTGTACGGTCATTAATTCAATGAAATTAACACACAGGATAAGGTTTTTTTTCAATATTTGATAAGATATAGTTTTATTGCCAAGAGACTAAAATCCAAGTAACTATTTTGGAGTTAAGTAATTTGTGGCATTCAAGTTGAATTTTAACTCCAATGTAATTATTTACACATTGAATGTGTAATAAAATATAGTGAAACAAACTAGAAAAAATATTGAAAAATAAGTGTAATTATTGCAGTTATCTTTTGAAATTAGAAAGTGCCTTTATTCATTTTAATTTTTTATCAAAAATTAATTTAAACTTTAACATGCCTGAATGTAAACGAATGATATTCGTTACAAATTAACAAAATGCCACCATTTGACATTATGACATTGAGAATTGAATTACGGTTGTATATATTAGGAATGCAACCAAAGGAATCATGCTTTCTTCATGGATATTAACTCTTAAATGTGCTTTCGTCATTGTTTATTCAAACTTAAGACACTTATTCAGAGGTCACCTACAATGACCTTGTTTATCGTGGATAAATATATCTTGTGCGAATTCTGACGCACACTGTAATTTAGCTTAATGAGTGCATCCGCCAATTTGTTTATGGCGATGAGATATTCGAGTAATACGCCATGCTTTCTATATCTTGAAATTAGCGAATAACTGATTGAAAAATTTGAGAAAGAAATTACTTGAAGCATAAATGAATTTCCATTCCTAAATTTTAATTACGCGTTCGATAAATTCATTACAATATGCGCTGAATTTATTTCTTTCAAATTTGCTTTGTCCTTCTTTTCTAAAACATACACGCATCCAATGATGGCAGGCGTCCTTGATGGCTATAAACGTCATTGTGCGCTTCCTTCGAGGTCGCACTATTCTTTTTGCTCGAAAGCTACATTTAAATGTGACAACTCCGCTATAATTCCCTCCGCAAGGTGTCGAACATTTCTCATTTCAAGGCATTTGATTGGCTGGGACGGCGTCCTTGTGGCTTTTATCCAATATCACTTAAATAAATTGCACATTGAAAAGCACTGTTATGATTACATGATGACCTTGCTTTAAAAACAGCAGAAATAGACATAGGTATGCATTTCCATTTATGTGTATATACGCTCCATACATATATACATTTATTGTGTAATTGTAATGACAAACGCTCTTAAAAATGTATCTTGTCCGTAAATATATAAACCTCTGAACATTTAGAATTAGCAACATCTTACAACACGAAGAGGAGTGTAAATCTTTACTTGTAGGTTTAGATAATTGTATGAGGTGCACATTTGGAGCTTAAATAAATGTTGACCTTTGTTCCTTACTTAGGTGTAGGAGATCGCCAATTACTAAATAATTCGGTTATTTACATTTTCTTACCACATGTCAATGAACTTTATAACAGCAAATGGCGAACTTGTTTTGACTCGCCTGCAATAAATTTTTCATTGATCGATAGTTAATCAAATTAAGGTAAAAGTAGAAATTTAATATTTCAATGCATATTAGTGTAAGATCAAATTGTCCAATTGAATCATATCGGAATTTAATAATTGTTTATGAATGATAACTATTGAAGGTGAAATATATGATTTGATAAGAATAGAAAATTGAGTTTTTTGCAACTCCTCTATTTAATTAGGCATTTGAAATTCAATATAATCCCTTAGATCATGAAACGTTGGAATTATTTTTGCATCGCTATTTGAAAACTCTTCAACTTAATTTAAGGATTTTCAAAAGAGAGATTAAGTGAAAAGTGTTAAGAGGTAGAAAATAAGCCAAAAGCAGGTGAATTCTAAGGAACCGAAGCCCAAGGTCGTGTTATTTTCCATTCACAATTGGATTGTTTATTTCATGTAATTTAAAATCTTTTTAATAATGATTTGTTTTACAATTTAATTTAACGTAGGTATTAAGACTTCTATGACAGCACCCATTAATTAGGAACCTCTATGCTTAAAACTTTATGTACATCTTGATTTTAAATCGCTGTCTTGTTGCCGTTTATTAATACATGTAGTATGCGCATGAACATTTCGAACTGCAGTAGCCGCTTTTCCTTAATGGTGATTATGGTGTGCCACGGTCTTCTTTAATAAATATTAAAACGAAGGCTAAATAGATTTTAACTAAAGCAGTTGCCTATTAGACAATGTATTTATCTTTGGAATGTGTTCTATTATAGAATATCAAGGTTAGATAACGTTGAAATGTTGATATACTTATATTGATGATAATGAAGTCTTCATTTTTGAAATGTTTCTTTTTTTCTACCTCCAGATCTAGATTTATTTGAACTGTTGTCAACTATGTATTAATATATAAATGTATATGCATAGCATAGTTTACTAATGTTTATCATCAATAACAAGTGAGTTTCTTAGTCAGCTTTAATAAATGACTGCTAGGGTTAGGTGAGATGTTGTTTAATTGTTGTTTTAAGTAGCTATAGCAATTGTGTGATACTCTGCATTTAGTTGTGTTACATTCATGGTGACAAACTAGTTTATTGCATTTTGTCGTACTTATGACGAACGAATTGTTGATTTAATCAGGCAAATATTTTTCATTCAGTTATTTTCCTGCTCAACTTTGTCCTAAGCCAATTATTGGCGAACTACCTACCGGAAAAATGATTTAAGTTCATATAGGTTCCGGACTTCGAATATTTAAAAAATTTGATATTGGTAAAAATCTTAGTAAAATTTTGCTCTAGCTTTCTATGCGCTATCCTTAGATATGTCAGGAATATTTTTTGTTCATAATCATACAACATGTACAACTGAGATTACATTTAGTTGTATACGACAAGTAAGGATTTGGTAGAAACCGTGGCCTACGTAGGCCATGTAGAAACCCTACCCGACCCAGTTTTATCTTTCAAATGCAGTAAAACTCATCGTACGTTTGCTAAGGTTAGAGGAAAACCAGCGGTTCACATTACTGGAAACCTCATTATATAAATATAGTAGTCTTTATATAGCGTACCTCAGTAAACTGGCTTAAAAAGTACGTTATAACGGGTGCCCATTGCATGGTTTGAAGTTTAAATAATGGGAAAACATATTTTAAGGGAAATATGTATATTTACATAAAATAGACATACTCATTCATGGTTAGAGAATACTAACATAAGTCAAAATTAGTTGACATTTTTGTATAAATATGAAATGTTTGTTTTTGTTGAAGTCCTATAGAGCAGTGACGTACAATGCTATAGATTATACATTCTTTGATTAATTTAATGAAATAGGCACTAGGTAGGTTGGTTACGCTATTGAGAATAATGAAAACATAGTAGACAACCTGAAAATCACTCCTAAAATCACGGAAATGTCGCCAAAAATGGCACTTATAAATGACACCAAAGATACACTAATAAATGGGAAAATGTAGTTAAAATGACAATTGAAATTACCATTCTTGTTAAAGTACAGTAAAAAATACATTATAAACTTTTTTCTGAAAGGTTTTTTAAATGAAAAACTTCATTTAGCTGAGGCTAATTGTTGATCTCAAAAGTACTTCTTTTCCCAACTAGTTAAAGTATCACAGCATTTAAAAAACAATTCCTATTGTGGGTGTTAATTCAAGTTCACCAGTATATTGAGCAATATACTTTTTAGCTTTAAAAGGAATAACTAGATTAAACAGTGCTTCCAATAAAATGGTCTTGTGATGTGATACTACTATGCTAAATACATCAAGAAGTAATCTTTTTCTTCATATTTCAAAAAAATTCCGATTCTCTAGTTCCCAGAACATCTCATTTTTATCTCACCTACTGTGGTGCAATTGTAGAAGTTAGAAGAAAAAATAAGTTTTTGTTTTTCATTTATTAAACCTTTTACTCTAGCACTTGAATTTCAGCAATGTTTTTGAGAGGGAATCTATTTCTCTATGGATATATAATCTGTAGGTACTAATAATAATTAATGTGTGTGTGATAGTCATTAAGTTGTTCAAACATATTTTTTTCTAGTTGAAGTCAGGGGAATGTCTCCCCGTTAGGTTTTCAAAGTGGCTAAATCAAAAAATTTTCGGTTAAAAAATTTAAAATCTATGGTCGTGAAATGCATTCTGTAGGGCCTATTTTCTAAATATCTTCAAAAATTTTGCAGGGTTTCTCTACGCTTTTGGTCATGACTAAGATGTCCTACAGTCAGATAATCCTGCGTACGCTCTTGGTTGAAATACATATATGCTTTTTATTCCATTGTGAAAATATCATTTTTTCGAGTCACTCAAATACATTTTTGCTTAAGATACTAAATATTGTGAAGAAGAAAGCATACTTATACATGTTAGCACATGATGGGTTCAACTATATACATTTTGATATTTTTTTATTATCCCATTATCGGTAACGGAATTTCAATTGCTCATCAAGACATAAAATCAAATAAAACCCGAATTACAATACTCATTCTATTTTTATACGATAATTTTTGTTTAATATCAGAACTTATAGTTTCTTTCTTAGTTATGATTTTGTAACAATAATTTCATGTTCACTAATATTCAATTTACACATAAATTAAGGCAATGTTAGTTCATATTGCACTGTATTTCAACCTCATGGCACACTGAATCAGTGCATCAAAGAGTATATTGCAGTCTAGCAATCTTTGCAACTTTGACGCGTGGTTTAGGACATACAAAGTGCAGGTTTTCAATGTCATAGTTACTATAATTCTCCTCAGTATTTCCAGTTTTTTCCAAGAATTTAGCATGAATTCGGTTGCCCTTGATACTACACACTGTAGCTATATAATACACAATAAACTTTCTCCGTTGATATAGGAATCGCAAATCAGTTATATTTGGTGTCAATGCTCGTACATGTTCTGAGGCTGGAGATTCAGACTCCTCAGTTGGGTATCATAGGAATTGAATAAAATCTGACGTCTGTTATGAGTGGAATGAGCCTATATGATTTAGACCTTAACAGTTTTCACCATGTTTTTCCAAAATTTCTTATTGACTCATTGCTACACTTAGCTACGTAAATTTTGGGAGTTATGGAGCACTGCCTTCCATGAAGGAGTGTGGGAGGACAAACTATTAGGCTAAATCAATTTATGTACATATCTGATGGACCTATAATATAACAAATTATGTACGTATATGCAAAAATCTTACCATCTCACATCGAATGTCTATTTAATATATGTATGAAATTTTGTATATAACTATATGTGCTTAAAAAGTTAGTTACATTTGACATTAATACAATAATGGAGAATAAATGTAGAAATTAGTAAAAATAAAACATCTCTCGCTACAAGCTTTGATGAACAATTCAAATTGCATTACCACGTAGCGCCAATTAGTTTCATAATTTTTAATGGAATTATTTTTCAATTATGCCAATATTTTGTGATAAAATAGTCTACTAATACCAACCCTAAAGCAATATTATATTTATCATATCCACTTTTTTATAGAGGAACAGTATGTTATAATGTGTATAATATTTACCTGTAAAAGTGATGTTAACTTCTTGAAATTCCGTTATCGAATGGTTTTTGGTCAAAGAAAAACTAATTTCTCAATATTCATTTTCGGCTGGATTGATAAACTTGACGTATTTCAATAGAAAAATAAATTTTCATTGTCTGAGTGAAATTCATATTAACAGTGAAAATGAAATTCCGTTACTGCTTAACCAGCCACAAAATCATTACTATATAAATCGAGGGAGAGTTACATTATTAATAAATTTTAAGCTTCTACAAAAAGAATTTATTGTCGTGTGCATTTTTCCTTGCTAAGATGACCTTCGTCCGAGTCCTGCTATTGGAGAAAATCATTTTTTTCATCAAGAGGATGACTATGATAAGTATAAATTTTAAAAGCGTATTGTTTAAACATCCCACTAAAAGAATTGTTTTTGCAATTAATAAAATTTTATTGGTTTATTTTGGATAGTTTAGAAAACAATTTTTAAGCGGTTTTTGTAGAGATTTTCTATTGTTTACATTAATACTTGGAACCCAGACAACAGAAATGTAAGTGCATACCGGTTTGATGTATGTTTTGAAAATCATCTATTGTTTAGCCTTTGTCAGAAATTCAACAAAAAGCGACATTGATAACGCTGAAAGGACAGCTTTACTACCGATATAATCCTCATGATCATTCCAATTTCAATCCTTGTTTAGCTTATATTCATACATATATATATATATATATACATACATACATATTTTTAAAATCAAATGTAATTGGATTTTGTAAGAACAGATGACCGTTTTGGAGGATATAAAAAACGGATCCTTCCAAGTGGAGAATCTAATGAAAAAACTGCAGAAGAATGTACCATTTCCTAGTAAGATTTGTGAACTAATATTTTTTGGATTATAATAACGTAGTTTAATGTCCGATTGTTGTAGAAAGATTGTCAGCTATGTATTTTCAGTTTATTATAAATTCTTTGTCTTTCTAACAGGTAATTCATTTTATTATAGTCCGAACTACAACGTGCTTAAAATTTGGGAGATTTCTTCGGAAAAAGGAAGATTTCTTTAATCTTTTGTAATGTGTTTGCAGATGTATTTATCCTTGTTCATTTTTTTACGATTTGCATCCTACATATTTTATACCTTTCACTGGTCATGTATCGATTTATACTAACAGCATATGAAACAAATGCGATTGACTCCAACTCTAGTACTGCGTAAACCACTTTCTTTGGCCCAAATGCTAAAGTAGAGCCAATTAAACTGCAGTATTGCGTACAATGACTGAAGAATATATTCTTCATAATGAGGAGGGTGTTAGAAATCGTTTAGAAGTTAATCAACAATTACTAAATATTTTGGAACCGTTTTTAGTTCCGCTGTACGTTGCTATTTTTAATGCAGGTGTGCATTTACACTTTCATAATAGAGTAAGATACACTTTTTTCTAAAAATCCAATATTGTGTAAGATCCAGCTCTGGGTAAAGAAGGTTGTGGCAAAAAGTGTACGCAGTAATGGACTTCAACTGTAATAAGTTTTTGCAAATTTGTTTTTTGTAGGCTTTGCAGATGTGCATTATTTCAATTGAGAATTGACTCATCTTGAGAAGTTAAGCAGTTGTTTTTCAGATTTTACTAACGCATAATCTAACAAATACGAATTTAAAAAATTTGATGATGATCTGCTTAAGCTAAGTTAAATAAAACATGGGCGAAAACTTTAAGTCAATTGTGCGGATAAATTACTCGAAAATAGAAAAACAACCTAGCTAATATACTCCTATATTGTAATCTTACAAATGTCTAATCAATTTCTGAATTGTTCCTACGCATTCCACCTCCATCCCGTCCATTTACTTTCAAATCTTTGCATTAAACTTATTAATTATTTAAGCATGTGACTTCGTAATTTTCTTAAAAGACGAAACAAACGACTCTTTTCAAACGTTTTCGTGACAGACTTGACATGAACTGACATTTAACATCAGAACTAACAATGCATTAATTAATTTGTGCTAATTCAATGACTATATATATATATATAATTGTTTTTCAGCTGAAACTTATTGGCTGCCCGCGCGGCCTTGATGTTAAATTTATGCCTTTTCAGAAAATTCTCCATGTTAGGACTCCTTGATGTCAGCAAAGCAGATTGTATTTTTTGCATAGATTTTTATCAAATTTATATGCTCTAAGATATGAAGCAAACGCTTATGAAGTAATTTCACATTATTGTATATTATAATAACAATCCCTTTAGATGTTTTTTGTGCATTTCATCTATATTCTTCGTAAAAATGTTTTTGATAAGAGGAACATTTCAAAGATATAATTTAGCAACCTTGAGACATTTCTCCATTTTTCCTATTTTTTATATTTTACGCATATTTCTTTTTTCACTTGTGCACTGAAATTTTCCTTTGTTGACTGATTATCGCTTTATTATTGTCCCTTATCTATTGAAAAAATTAATTGACTCTTTATGCAGAAATAGGAGCATAGACAAAAAACCGATATGAGGTCGTTATCAGTATTGACTAGTACCTAGTCCGTTGTGAAAGCAAAGATACTGATGAAAATAGCGTTTATAGTTGCAAAAATATTATCGCTATGAGCAATCTGAAAAAAACCCGCAACCTCTGACTTTGGCACTGAACGCCTCAATGAGTTTGAGAGATCTTTTCCACATATCAAGAAACAGTCAACGTTCTTTGTTATTCATGGGCTCAAAATCATAGGAACGTTAGGTATGGAGAGAATTTCAATCTTTTTCAACCCTTCGAAATTTTCAAGGAAAAATTGTTAATATTTTCAACAACTTCAGCCACAGCAATACGCTTACTAATAGAAATTTTCAACATTGCATTAAAGTATGTTTCGCAATAGACCTAACCATGCACCAAGAGAAAATTCTTTCTGAATGTGAAAAACGGTTTGTCCTTTAAAACGGACGCCAGACTGTTTAATGTTAAACAGGTGATGTATTCCATTTTTAATCTTTTAATTAGATGATGCAGAAGTGTAAATTCGTCTCAAAAATTAAATGAATGTATATAGTAAATGTGTTGAGTGGCATACAGCACTTTGCTTCACTAGTATTTCACAATACCTAAGTAAATGCAAGGCTTCTAGGGCATTGGTATGAGTACCCGTTAGAAATTAACCAGGGCAAACGTTATTGTTAAGTTTCATGAGCTAAATACAGGTGTAGACCAAAGAAGTCTTATTGGAATCCAACTTTTCAAGCAACATTGTTGGTTTTTCAGTTCATAGAAACATTTTTAAAAAATTGCGAACCTATCCAAACTGTTTTGGAGTAAATATCGATTCTATGTGCGAAGTATATTTGCATTTAATAATCGTTTTTTTTGTTTTACTTTTTAAAAGTGAGTATTTCCATGCGCAATCAAGAGAAACAAATTTGTATTAATCTTTATCGTAATCTTCAGTCTATCGCAAGTTTCCTGCTCATGTTTATAGAAAATCTTGTACTAGCTTTGTAGCATCCAGGTATATATATATA
>CABFPE010000907.1:171572-197117 GCA_900660155.1 Hofstenia miamia | reverse complement strand
CCCCCAGCCCCCCAGCCCCCCCCCTGCTCCGGGGCCCATGATGATGGAAGCTTCGAAGTGTATTAAACAAATGGGTGGTAAATCTTCAAAGTCTGTTCGATATCAACAGTTAACAATGGAGACATCTTCTGCATTTAGCCAAACCTTATTTTCACTTTCTGAGTTAATTAAATATCTTTTAGTAAACATTCATCTAATATATGTGATGCTAGGTAGTAATGCAATGCATGTAGTCAATTATGAAATAACCGGTTGTTGAACACAATTTTTTCATTAGAATTTAGCTATACATTTAAAAATATTGAATTTTAAAATAATGTGCATTGCATTTGAAAGGTAATTTTACAAATGATGACATCGAAAAAGAATTTGAGTTTTTCAGACAGAGTAGTGGAGGAACTTATTATATTAATTACTACGATGTTCTCTCTGCATCCAAAATTAGCTTATTACGCTTGCTGAACTCTTTAAAAATTGACATTGCTGGTTTGGATTTGGTATGTTCCAATTGCAGAATCTGTTCCATTGATCTCCTTGACGATGAACTGGCGATAATTGACATGGAATATATTGTTGAAGAACTTTCAGAACCTGAAAAACAGGCATGTTTTTTTGTTGCTGGCTACTTGTCAAAAAGTTATCTCTCACTTCAGAAATTGCAGGAAGAAGAAGAACTTGATGAAAGTTTTTTTACTGACTTAGTTAATGGTGGAGGACTTTGTCTACCAAGTATTGGATTTTTTTCATTTGTGCAGTTTTGCTATTCAATATTTTCAAAAACTAAGGATGATTTACGCTGCACAAAACGGCTGATTCGAATTTTTGAAGTAGTATTCAATTCATATTACAAGGACGAATTAAATATACCAACCATCTGTTTGAAATCTATGGTTTTTTTCTTTGCAACAAGAGCAATTGCATACAAGATGAAAAGATCAATGATTAGTAATGCTGTAGTAATTCCAAAAAAATGATTTTAATGTTTTCGAAACCTTTTTTGAACAATCGAAAAGATCAATCTCAGTATGGAGATGCACATAACTCGCTACTTTAACAATTCTATGGAAAAATATATTACTTGTAGATTTTTCATTCAGATATTTTGAGGTGAAAACTGTTTTGGTTGATCTTCTTGTTGTAGTGCGAGGAATGAAAATCTCAATGAAATCTTTATAATTTAAGTTTACTTTGTGGTTTAAAAGTTTGTTGAGGTACAGCAGCTCTGAGATTTCTAAATACAAAGAAATGGGCAATATGTTCCGTTTTAATAGTCTTTCCTTATAATTTCCAAGTGGTAATATCCCATTTTATACAGCGTCTTTGCAGTTTTTCAAGTATGTTAAGATTAGAGGAATTGCAATACCAGATATGAAAAGCATAAGTCAGTTTAGATTTTATCATAGTGTTATATAAGTGTATTTTTGTTCGAAGATTAGTGTTAGAAGGAATATTACACTTAAGATAAACGAATGTATAATTAGCTGCTTTAATTTTGTTAGAGATATAGCTGTTTCATGACAGATTTTTGGAGATGTGAACTCCAAGGTCTTTAACCGAATCTGACGAATTTATAATATTTTACATTATTTGAATATAGATCTAGTAATTGCAAATATGCATGAATTTTATTAAAGATTAGGGTCTGACAAAGAGAATAGAATTTCTTACTGCACCATGGAAGCATGTTTAACATCAAAATGCAAGAAACAACTGCAACCTCCTAGAAATGTTACATATCACCAGTTTATTAAAACTACAAGGGATCTTTCGACCTTGATCGTAAATGAAAAGGATTAAATTTCATAATCATGGTACATTATAAAATTTTTTAAGAAAAATCAATAAATAGTTCGTTTTTGTGAAAGTACTTTTGATAAATTTTTGTGATCTAATCAGCCGTATAATTGTAACTGCATGATTAATAGACCTTTCTTCTTAAGAAATTTCAGGAGTTTCCAACCTACTATACTCTAGACATCGTACAGAAATATTTCAAGTTTTCACATTGACCCACGAGGTTGCATACAATACATATACTTTTTATTAAAATACCCTTCAATTTTTCACGATAAATGAATTCGCTGGGTCACGAGATTCTCGAAGTCCGTATTATTGGAACAAGTTTATCATTCCTTTTCTTTATTTCTAGTGGTCCTAATTTATTAACGATTTTGCTGCTGTCCCTCATCTAGGCATCCTACTAAAGCTTTTGTGTAAAAGCAAATTTTTAATCAACGATGTGATTGGAGGATAGCGTGTAGTCTTTTTGAAAGCCAATTTGATTGTACTTGAGTATATTACTTGAGTATATCTCTTTGCAAATGCAATTAAATATAAGTCATATTTGCAGCGATTACGACCATTTTCAGAAACGATCTTTGAGAAAAAATATTAAAGCTTCAATTTTTATTCTCACTTTTTTCACTTTTTTTTAATGAGTATTCCATTTTGCAAAGTTTTGTACCAATGTTCAATATTTTGTGTAGTGTTATGGAAGAGACTAGTTGATAGTATCAAGTAGTATCTGTTCATAAATAGTGCTTGTGTGGTGGTGTCACTCACATACGCTTTGAAGGTCTGGGTTGTTCAAGTAGAATTTAGTCAGGAGCTAGTGGCATTCTCACAGAAAATATAAAATATTACGATTCTCTAAAGTTCGAAACAGACTATGCATCTTTAGGTTAAATTAGCTTAAAACTGGTCGGGTCATACTGATATATTGCGATTCAGTTGTGGGTTAATCGACAAAAATTCTGATCTATCTTTAATTGTTAAAATAAACCAAATGATGTGCAATACTTTGAATATGAACATCAAGAACTTTAAGATATTTGCTTATTTATCAGTTATTTTTGCTTGTCACTAATAACGTTTACTCAAGCGTTTTGCGCAGAAAATTGAAGATTAATGAGAGTTGATAGTGGTTTTATCAAAGCTCTAAGACCCTCTTGAAGTATGGTGGGAGCCGGGGAGGATCTATCTTCATGAGCGGAGGTAATTTCAATGCCGTTGTTTAATTCTTTTAAAAATCGTTATATATAGCTCCAGCGCGGCTTTAGGGGGGAGGCACCCGGGGGCCAGTGCCCCCCTTTTGGGGATTCTTAGTTTTTTGTAACAGTGTCTTCCATAAATATTTTTTATTTTGATGTTTGCAAGTTTCATCCGACAATTTAAGGTGAGCAATGCATAAATTTGAACATTTAGAAGTTACATTTTACAATGAAATTTTCTCTTGGAGTTATTTTTTGTTTAATTTTCCATTTTAGTTTAAGTTTTCTTGAAATAAAATTGGATGGTGCCCCTCTGTTTTAAAAATCTTAAAGTCGCGCCTGTATAACTGTGCCATATTGCAGAAAATCGTTGCGAGGAACAATAACGCAAATTTTTTAGAGTCAGTTGTTAAGGAAACACATTTTATATATTCATTAAAATGTGCTTAAACGAAAAATTAAGTATTTGTGATTCCAATAAATAAATAATGCAGTTAGTAGATTTTGGCACATTTGGTCATGCTACGTGTACCATCAACTTTATTACATACTATTCGTTGTGCATTCACTGTAACCGTATGGCGTACGTATTTCATTCTATTGTTGGCTTTGCTGGAGTGAATGACCTTTAGAGAAACACAAAGTTCGCAAATTGTAGTTTGTCTTAAATCAACTCAATTTCTCGTTAATTAGCTGCTTTGTTTGTTTTCTAGCACTTTCAATTGACTTGCATTTGTCTGCCGTTTTCATTCAAACTCTTAAGTGCAATCGCAAACATTTGTAAACGTATTTCTAGTGCATGACTATTAGTTTACATTTTGTAAGCTGTGGGACTCGAGCGGCCAACTGAGAGCTATATCTAGAAGAGGTTACATTATTTCTCTAACTCCGATCGTTACAAAAGCATACGCCATATTCGAATTTAGCACATCCTATTTTGTGAAAGAACTTTTGTAATTAAAGTAAATCTTATTTATTCTTTAATATTCACATGCTAGTTGCGATGATATCTTACTTTTATTTCACTAGGACATTTTTCACATTAAAATTTCAATTTCAGTGGTAATCTGCATACATTTGCTGTATAATTTTTGAATTCTTCCGTTAACAATAAGACACAGTATTAGTAAAGTTTTTTTGCTACATGCATATGTAATTAAGCAAAGGTAAAATGTCGATCTTACATTTCAAGAAACCTTAACATACAGATCAAGCAGCAACAAGTTTGCTGAGTTGAAATATAAAGAAAACTCTTCTTAAAGACTAACAGTTAGCAGTATATAATCTCTTCTCTTCTAGAACAAAGGAACCATTCACTTAGTTTAATTGAAGCATAAGTTGCATGTGTAATTTGAAAATTAAAGGGTAGTATAGGTTTAGTTTCCCTCAAACTTATAAATGTAATTATAAAATCTTAGTTAAAATATTTATTAAATTAGCTTTGGCGCATAATATAAAGTCGTCTATATATAACGAAGCCAATATTCCGAACATAGCGTTAAATGGTAGTTTAGACAAGACAAAGATAATTCTAGAATCAGAATAATTCTAATAGCGCATGATTGATAAGTTATGAGAGTATAAACGAAAGCTATATTTTTTGGCAATATATTTACTTTCTCACGTTAATTTCTAAAATGTCTACTTTCTCATTTGATGACGATCTATAATTAAGTTTTACAAATTTCTTAAACTGTTTACATATATATATTTATTTAAATTTCGTGTAATGCTAAATGGTTGGGGTGATCAAATTGGATGGTCTGTGGCTGCTTCTGTCAAATATGGACGCAATGCCCTTGAAATAAATTTATAAATAGGGAATGAGTGTGATCAATATATTAAACTTAGTGAGACTTTTATTGCAGTTAAGGATGCCATATTTCCTTCAAATATAAGCAACATGTTACAGTTTATCAGCGTTTCACCGTTTCTCTTGCCAAATGTCATCAATGCCCTTTTTGTTTATAGCTTTTTGAGAGTTGATCAAGTGATTGTTAAAAACTCAGGCATTTTTATGTCATTCCTTTTAAGCGGGTCCCCGGATGCTTGTTGAAATAACTTACTAAAAAATTAAGTTAAGCAAATTGATGCATCACATACTTTTATCTATAGATTTTATAATAAGTTTCTAACATATATACTCAACAGTTAATCCAATCTGGGGCTTTTTGCCAAAATGCCCTTCATATATTTTATTTATGCTGAAATGGCATCGACATTTAATGAAGCAACGAAATTTTCAACGTGTCTAAAACTTTCGTTAATACTGTCGCCCTTGAAATTTGCTAAAATAGAACATAAAGACCGGAAAGCGCCTGTGATAAATACTCGCTGCTGTTACAGATTATCTTTAGAATTGATTTTTTTTCATTCTATCTATATGCAATCTTTCATTCTTGATGTAGTCACACACCTCAAAATTTTAGGCTTAATTAAGCTTTAAGCTTTATTGAGTAATCACGCAATAAATTGAGGCTCAATTTGAGTTATTGATGTATCAATAAAATGCTATCTCTGAATATAAGGTAAAAAAGTGATCGAGGATACATAAAACCCGGTTATCTGATTTTTGTTAGCTTTTTAGTCCAAAATATGAACAAATGAGCTCATTTCCTTCCCGCTTGCTTTGTGAACTTCCGTTAAAATTTCAAGATCTTAAGTAATATGCACACACAAACATATTTTATGCACGTTTGTTGAATCTTTTCAACTTGTAAACAAGGCTTTAAGAGGGTGCCACACGATTAGTCTTTTGACTATAGTCAAAAGACTAACCGTGTGGCACCCCCAAAAAGTGACTTTTGCGGTTTACGATTAGTCAAATTTTAAAATAGAAATTGTTCTATTTGAAAATGACTATTAGTCAAAAGACTAATCATGTGGCACCCCCGAATAGTCAACTTATTGTAATTTTGAAAGAAAATGGGAATTTTGATTTTAAATAACTTTGCACTTTCATCTTAAATGTCATTAATAAATAAACAATATAATTAAGATCGTGGCCATTATGATTGGCGCAAACAAAAAACTTGTCGAAATTGCTTTACCGTGTTTTTAAATCCAATTCCTTTGGAGAGAGAGCTGTTTCAAAGGCTAGTTGATTGGGTAGCTATTTTGAATTTTCTATAAAGATTGCAACCTGCTAATTGGGTTAAATGTTTACATAATTCTTTGCATATGTTTATGAGTGATCAATTAACTATTCAATATGCATTCGTGAGCGTAGAGTATGAGGCCTATTTAATACATCACCCGAAATGGTCTCTCGTCACCTACTGTTGAAATGTAATTATAGCGACTCCACTTAGTAATTTTTGTATATGTATATGCAATGCAATTTACGCAGAAACCTCTTTTGACTATTAGTCAAAATATTTGACTATTAGTCAAATTTTTTGACTAATAGACAAAAGAATGCAAAACCGCAATTTTGACTATAGTCAAAAGACTAACCGTGTGGCACCCCCTTTAGTAACACGGCGCAATCTAAATACTGTGTTTATATACTCCATTGCGCTGTGTGTATTCTGTATTCAACACAATTCACTTAACACTCCACACTGCCTTACCTACAAGCTAGACTTCATATCTGAACGTATTGCCAACGAATGGTTATTAGCAATACTCTGTTAATCATTATTAACTAAGTTAATAATGATTAACAGAGTATTGCTAAAATTTTTATCATTGTTACATCAAGAATGTTATTTCAAATTTTGAAAATGTCTGTTAATGCTAGAAGGAAATTGGACCCGATCTAGAACGAGTTTGATAAGCTTCCAGACAACAAAGATCAATGCAGAAGTTGCAATACCATCTTTGCAGCAGTGGATTCAAGCAGTAGCGCCGGAAGTGGGGTGCAAGAGTGGCAATTGGCACCCCAATATTCATATTGAGGTGGCTGCGCACCTCAATATTTGAATTTAATATGCTGAATAAAACTCAGACACAATAATTAAACACACATTTTATGAATATAACTTAAACACCCAAAACATTTTTTACTGTACTGATTTCTATAATGATAAGCAAAGAAATATGCCTATGCGTACATAAGTGCAAATGAATAATGCATTATTTCTGGCTCTATAGTCATATAAAACAATATGACAAGTAAATATTGCAAAATTGTACATATTTCAATATAAAAATGTACTTTTTAAGCAACTAATCCTAATCTTAGATGTTCAATTTAATTATTTCTATTTTCATGAATAATAATCATGAAATTATTGAACATATTTGTACGAATATTTGAGTGAATATGAATTAGTAAGTTAATGACAGAGTTTAATAATGTAAAGGGCATACAATTCTAAAATTTTGTGACTACTATTTTGTATTTGCAATAATCAGTTTTTGGGAATGGAATTTTGTGATTAATCAGTTTTTGGAAACAATTGTCACAATTCATCAACATGCAATATCATTTAAACAACTTCAGCAAGGCTATTACAGATAACTTCAAAGTTCTTTTTAGGGTTTCACTCCCAATATAAACAAGGTTATTGAATGTGTACATTTCCTCACTATTACAAACCCAAGTAGTTATTCTTAACAATTTAGGCTTAAAAGGTAAATAGATCAAAAACATTTCTCATTGGACTGAGTGTTTTTAAAACGTCATTCTCCAATGAAACTATAACCAAATTTCTTGTTTTGGCCACAAAATGACCCTTTTAATTAACGTGTCTCATAAAATTGTCCATTTGTGTTCTTGTCGTTACTTTCCCAACCTTCCTTGCAACATGCTGCTGATTGTGATAGCGATTAGCCTATATCTTCTTCAACATGCCATGATCGTCAAGTATTTCTTCCACAAACAAAAACTACTTCAATGTTTCATGATATTGTTGAAGGCATGTTATTATGAAACGTTCTGCGTTTTTGTGAATACTGTGACAACATAGACTATTTATGTTTGCTAGGTGAGGAACTTCATCTTCTTAATTACTAGATTCTTCTACGATTTTAAGGGCTTTAGTAGAAAGTTGGAAACAGTGTCTAATATTATTAGTTCTCGATTTTTGAGATAACTGACAAAAAAATCCCTTTCACTTCTTAGATTTTAAAAATGGTTAGATTGACCTTTATTTTATTGAAATATTTATATATCATGCAATTAAGATAAAGATAATTAGAGTATGTAAATAGTTTTGTAAATAGTGCAAAAATGGTAAGGTTGTGATAGCCTTAATTTAGCTTGTCTAAAATTCAAAAGTTTAAAAAATATATTTATATTAAGTATTGCCCCCTCAATGTTGAGTTGCTTCCGGCGGTTCTGGTTTCAAGGATGAAGTGCATTTTGAGAAACATTTCAACCCAAACACAGTTTCAATCGTGAATATTCCGGAAACAAATACTGATTACTGTTAGTAAACCAATTGCTATACACGCGAAAATTACACATTATATATGGCAACGTCGATTAATAACCGGGAGAAGTTTGATGAAATGATATGAAATTTTTTCCTTGGTTACAATATACAGTTCCAAGCTGCAGACAACGCACATTTCAAAGAACTTGTGACTAAGTTACACCCAGGTTATAATCCACCAAATATGTAAGGTGTCGGGAATGAGATTCTGGATAAGGTCAATGAAGAATAAATGCAGATCATAGCAAAACAGTTATCTGGAGCATTGGTTATCCTTTCAATGGGTGGATGTTCAAATTTTTCCAATGATCTCATATCCGTTCAGAATGATAACAAAGTGTACATCTGGAAGTTCACACACATCAGAATCTCTTGATTCTCTGGTCTAAACAGGAATTGCCACTGCTAAACAGAAATTTGGTGCTGAATTTATAAAATGAGAAAGTTAGCTCCTGAAGGTTCTACAATTGCGGAGTACAGATGCGCTACTCGCATCCTCAACCTGGTTGCTAAAGAACTGCGTTCAATATTAATTTTGGGAGAAGTTGTTTGAAGTTGCCAAATTATTTCGATTAACACACTTGCCCAACGCTTGGTTGAAATCAACAATACAATAGATATCATGTGAAGCCCGTGGAGCAGTACTCTTAAAACATTTCAATGGTTTATATCAAACTGGTAAAACATTAAACTCATTATCCAGGAACGTGGATCGTTTTTCAGACAAGTGCATCGAAAGGAAATAGCAAAAATTGGGAATGATATTGCTGTGTACGTAGATGTTGGAGATTCTATCAAAGCTTTAAATTCTGTGTCTACTGCATTGGATTTCATTCAATCAAATACATGCTCAGTTGCTGATGATATTGTAGCTTGGAAATTCCTATTGAAAGAATATCGATGAGCAGGTTCTGAAGCTCGTCAATGGCTAGAGGTTCTTGAAGGACCTTATGAACAGTTCGAACCGCCAGTATGGCTAATAGCATATACCCTTCATCCCGAGTTCATTGGAAGAAAGCTGACAGCATTCGAATGGAATAAAAATTACTTAGCAGACTGCCAAGCCGAGTTTCTGGAGTATATTGGTGGAACGAAGAACACCCTACAAGGCATTTAAGTAGATAAAAATGGTCCGGTTGCATATATTTGCATATAAATAATTATTCAATTATACCTCCTTTTAAACTATGCCCAAAATATGTTTTTGAGCAATTTCTTTGCATTTTTTTATAAAATCTGATTTTTGCGGCCATCCCAAAATGTTTTCACAGCCATACATGTATATATATATATATATTAATCATTTGCTAAGTTTCCGCAATCTGTAACTGTAAGTAGCAATTGTTAGGTTATATTGACCGCTACTAAAGTTTACACAGTCAATACCAATTGCCAAAATATGATAGTCCGCTATGTAAGCGTTTATTGGTTGGGATTTGACTAAACATGTCAGTGTATTCAAAGTTGATTTGTTCGTAATTTTACAGTTTGTAGACGAGAATGCACGATTATTATCTTTAAGCTCATTTTTAGATCTAATCCCAATGGCTTTGTCTCATAAGAAACGTAAATATATTGAAGAATGCACCGTCGTGGAACCTTCTTCAATTAAGTCTCTTCGTTTGGAAGAGCCGCGATTCATTCTTAAGGAAGCTCTTCTCCAAACCAAACCAAATTCCGAGACTCGTACAGAAGGGAGTCTTTTATTCAACGCCTTAACAAAAAATACCAGTCTGTTGGAAAACTATCTGCAACATAAATCAAAAACTGAGGCTACTAACCCAGCATTTGCAGAATCACGTTTACCTACGTCGCAAAAGATCTGTCGCATCTGCTCGATTCCATTAACTTCAACACTAGCTATCGCTAAGTTATCATCGGATGTATGTCAGGGATGCGCGGGATTCTTCATATTTGCACTACAAAGTGAGAGCATGAAGCAATTCACTTGTAATAAGTCGTCAGCCTGTGTCGTAACCTATACTTCGCCACATCTCTGTCATTATTGCAAGTACCAGAAATGTTTACGCGAAGGTCTTCTATTAAAGGGTATGGTATTCATATATTTTGTAATATAAGTCATTAATAATTTCCTTTCGATAGAGATTTTCCATTTCTATTCCCGTAACAAGTTCTACTTAATTTTTCCCATTGACCAGTGATTCCACGAGTCATGATTTGTAAGCATAAATTTTTCTTATTTCAGAGACATGTTTGCGTATTTTCCTCAATGCTAGTTATTAAATTAAGCCTTCCATGTTGATGTTGATGTACATTTCTAATTATGTTTGAATAAACATTTTTGTAAGCATTTTTTCAAAATAAAATAACTTATATTTTACTATGCAATGGAACTAAACTTTACGACTAATGAACTTAACTTATAAAGCTTCCACATAGTTTTCTTAATCACAAAAATGTTCGGACATTGTAAATTTGCTTGTTTACATTTGGCCCTTTGATTAAAAATCATGGATGCAAAATGCAAATGCTCACCTTTCAATACTTATTTTTCGATTTTTCATAATATAGAATATTTCTCATAGAAATTATATTGTGCTTGTGCAGACTTGTCAATGCGCTTGCTCTTAAAGTGCAACACGACGAAAGCAAAACAAGCTTCATTTAGACGAAATCTTTAATACTCTCACATGATGCACAAGAGAAAGGAATGCAAACTTAGATTAATTTTAAGATGAATTTGAAGAGTAGCCTATCTTTATGAATTAAGTATAAACACTCGTTAGGTTCAATGCCTTCTAATACCTTAGAATTATCGAAGTTCTTACTTACTGTAAGCCAGTAAACAGTTACTAATTATTAACATGTACCAAATGTATGTCCAATTAGTGTTGTCTGTAGTGCCAATAGTTCAATCTCCTGTTGTTAAGGCCACGGTTAGACTAGTGATTGATTCAAAAGTGATCTGTCACATTTTGATTGAATCGCATGTCTAATCGTGCGCGTTCGATTTCCTCGTGATCGTCACATCGCTAATTATGCGATTCAATCAAAATGTGACAGATCACTTTTAACCAATCACTAGTCTAACCGTGGCCTAACCATTATCAGATTCGAAAATTACTCAAAAAATGTAGAATTCCTTTGACCACAATAAAAATATAATTTTCAAAGAAAAATTGTTAATATTTTCAACTACTTCAAGCATAGCAATACGCTTTAACAGAAATTTTCAACTTTGCATCAGGTGCGCAGCCAGGATTTTGTTTCGGTATGGGCACAAAATAGATTTTTTTAATTTTGAACGTTGATAAAATTAAATTTTTGATAACTATGCTTTTTTTATTTAACTGTTAAAAATCTATTGTTAAATTGAACAAGAATAACGCATACAAAAGATATAATTTTCAAAACTTGACAAGTCAACATTCATAATTCAAACGTAGTTAACTGTAATAAAAAATTCAATCTTCGATTGCTCTTTATAGCAAGCTCATCTAGCACATCTTTAGCATCTAATTCAAGGTCACGGTTAATTGATAAATGTGTGATATCAATGTCAACTCCAGCATTAAAGCATTTTTAACTTTTGTTCAGAATTTTTTTGTCCTTCAATTTCGGGGGTGACACGTGCCCAGTGTGCCACCCCATTGGCTGCGCCACTGCTTTGCATTAAGGCATATTCCCCAATAGACCTGCCCATTCCTCATGATTTTCAAATTTGACTAATAGGCTAGGAGAAAATTCTTTGTAAATGTGGAAAAACGGCCGCTTGGCAGTTTAAGGTTAAACATGAAAAATTAGAAGTGTTGGACCAATTAATAAAATCAAGCGATTTAAACTTTGTGAAAATATGTCTTTCGAAATAATTTGAGTGTGAATGAGTGCATTCAGATGCTTCAAGCAGCATTTGGTAAGTAATGTGTGTCTCATGCAACAGTTTTCAATTGGTATCGCGAGTTTAAATATGTTCGTGTTTCGCTGAATGATAAATCCAAGGAGGGGGGGGGGCTGTGTCAGCCTCTGGAGATGATAGTGTTTGCTGGTTGGGAAACCTTGAGCAGGATAGTCGAATCTCAATTGATTAATTAGTTTATGAGCTAGAAATATCATGGGGAACAGTTAGCAGCATTTTAATCACTAGTCTTGTTTCGCATTTCTTGTCGTTGAGTCACTCATTGCCTCCCAGAAGAGCATTGTCAAAACCGAGTGAATTGGTGTAAGAAAATGCTCGTGAAATTTGATTCTGGTAAAAGCAGATGTATCCAAGAATTTTAGCAGGTGATGAAACCTGAATTTATTCATTTGAACCAGAAACAAAGCAGCAATCAAGCCCAGTTGTTACCAAAAGCGCGTTCCTCTAAAGAAATTCCGTCGAAGTCGAAGGATAAATAAAGGTGATGGTGGCAATAATCTTTAAACGTTTCGGCCTTTGGTAACTATTCCAGTGGAAATCCAAGGTACAGTTACTGCTAACGTGTATGCGAAAGTTTGTTTGCTTGATGTTGTCAGACAAATCAACCATAACCGACCAAACACAGAATGCAGAGGAATGATCCTTAACCATGCAATGCTCCTACTCACAAAGCTGGCGTTACCACGGCATTAATTGATGAAACTGGTTTAAATTTGGTTGGTTACCCTTCCTTCAACTCTGATTTGGCTACTTACGGCATTTTTTTCTTTTTTACAATGAAGAAAAAATTAAGGGGACAGCGATTTGTATCAGAGAATGATGCGGTGCAGAAGTACATCTAGTTAGTTTAGGCCTTGGATAAAGCTGTTTGGCAAGATTGTTTTCATCAATGGTTTCTATGAATGAACAAATGTATTAAATCAGATGGACATTTTCAAAAATGATAACTTGTTTGTGCTTAACAAATGTTATATTCTAAAAACTTTTTGATGGCCCTTGTATATAATTCAAAATCCTTAGTTTGATTTCCATTTGGACATGAAATTGTTCGTTGTTCTGAACCATGCCTAACCGAATTCATCTCTAGTCAAATTGTTAGGGTAAATTATAGCCTTGTATTCATCGAATATTTATATTTATACAGGTTTTTTATAATTTTCATATTTAGTACATAGAAAGCCACAAAGAATAGGATATTTTATTTTTGCTTGAGAACCTTTAAAAAGTAGTTAGAAACTCCTAAAGAAATATTGATTATAATTAAGTCTACTTTTAATAATTTGGATAAAAGCAATTTCAATTGAAAATAATTTATTGCATTATATTAACGCATTCACTTTAATTTAACCTATTTGATTTTATGGAAATGAATATAGGAAATATAAATCGAAGTTGACATTCATCTTCAATTCACTAGCTATTAGTACTCCTAATGCATAGATCTCAAACTCATTTGGAGCTGTTTACTTCTAGCTTAAGTATAAGTTATTTATTCGAGTCATTATTTTATTAGTTTAAAATTTTAGGTCCAGAACGCATTTAGGTTTTCCCTAGATCTCCTATTTAGTGATTTTATTAGTTTGTTATATAACATCCAGTTGCTTTAAAATTGAATTTGGTATTTTTAGTATTGAAATATTCTCACGCTAAAACAACAGACATATCCTCCTCGGAGTTTCTCAAACTCATTTGGAGCTGTTTACTTCTAGCTTAAGTATAAGTTATTTATTCGAGTCATTATTTTATTAGTTTAAAATTTTAGGTCCAGAACGCATTTAGGTTTTCCCTAGATCTCCTATTTAGTGATTTTATTAGTTTGTTATATAACATCCAGTTGCTTTAAAATTGAATTTGGTATTTTTAGTATTGAAATATTCTCACGCTAAAACAACAGACATATCCTCCTCGGAGTTTGGATTGAATCGAACTTCATTGAATCAATCGGCTTCATTCCCTCAATCGTTGTCTCCATCCAGTCGGGAGATGTGGTCACAGGAAGTACTTCAAACTCCGAGTAAATATGACATAGATGAAAGTCTTTCGACTCTCCTCAGGCAAGAGCTTAATATCATTTTTTCACAGCCTAGCGGCAACGAAAAAGCTGTGTTCAACTTCATCCAGTCCATGGTTCTCTTCCTCATTAAATGGGTAAAATGTTTACCATTCTTCAAAATCATTCCCCTAACCACAACTGTGCATCTGCTAACTTCACAGTGGTGCCCTTTAATTCTTATCAATTTACTAAAGACTCATGATTTGGTCGCAGTCGATGACGTGGCACTTCAATTATATTTTCAGCTTACAAGGAAATACGTTGGAGTGGACATCAATGAATCGGAGCGAAAGCAGTTAATCGCTAGTTTTGAGAGTCTTCGTGAGATTCAACAGTCACTTAGATCAATTAATCTATCACAAGATGGACATTTACTCCTTAAAATCATCTGCCTTCTTCTGCCTGTTAAAGGTAGTTTTCATATCTTACAAATCAACCAAAAAGCCTTCGCTTTTATTTAATTGAAGTTCGGGAAATGAATAGGGCTTCAAATTATGAAATTTGCTAAACTGTGCCTCTTTGATTATGTCCATGTTGTAAAAACATTGTTTTGTTTTACGAGGGTATGTTTAAATCAAATACGTAAATTAACACACATTTATTCTTTCCACTGCAATATTCATGAACGTACTTAATTTTTGTTTATGAAAATATTGCTTTTTAGATTTTGCATCTAATGAAGATCACAAAGACATTGTACAGGTGAGCGAGTGGTACAATAAGTCTTTTGCTTCGTACACCGAAAGCAGGGAAGATGTGTCTAAATGCAAAGAAATAGTACGCCATCTCACAAAACTGTCGGAAGAAGTGTTTTCCAACTACGTATTTTTGTTGCCATTCTTTTTTCAAAAAATTTGATTATTTTTTAATTTAAATTTGTATATTATTTGTAATAAAATTATTTTGATTGTTCAGTAAAACGCTTTCCTGATGTGTGCATAGAATAGGCTTGCCGTGGATTGGATATTTTCTGATCCATATCCTATTCAATCCACAAAAATGTGCATGGATCGATCCATAAAGGATCCTTATTTTTCCAGAAAAAAGCCCACAAATAAAAATTCAAAACACACGCGCTTTTCTTAAGATGTTCTTAACAATTTCAGAAGCCTCTCAATGCACGTGATTTTTAGCTAAAGACTAATACTATACCAAGCTTGTCATTGGGTCTCATTGTGTAATGTGATTGCTACACAATATTGTCAGATTTGTACAACAAAATTGTGAATTTATTTTCGTTGTTCATTTAAGCCATTTACTTAAAAATTTACCATAAAATGAATAACTATCTGTTAGCCTTTATTTTTGATCCACAATGATCCATGTGGCTAATTATAAAATCAATTTTCTGATCCATATCCATGGACTGAAGCGATCCATATCTACATCCAAATCCACGGCAACCCTGGTATAGAATGTATTGAAAGTTAATAAAATGAAGGTTATAAATATAATTGTATAAGTCATGTCCATGAACAATAACTAAGAAGCTAGCTGTTGAATTATGTAGGAATTGATGAGCTTAATTTCATATTTTCAATAATGGACTTAACGTTTTGGGGGTGGGCCGATGTCTGCTTTCTTGAAAAATTCATGATTGCAATTTTGACAGATTAGAAAGCTATTCGGCATAAAATAGAATATTTTTTGGCAGTAACTAATGATTTGTATACTGCTTTCATTTTTGTAACTAAAAGGCCCATCTAATCAGATTGATTTGTAATTGTCACAATGCTGTTATCAATGCACTTTAGTAGTGATTTCCTGGTAGAGCTTTCTTAATGTCGCATTCGCCCGGCATTTTAGTCCGTATCCGAAAATAATATTTCCTTTACTGATACTAAAAATCTTAACAAAATTTTGACTCACGTTCATTATTTGTTGAATTTTCCACATTTCATTTATAATTTGTTTTTGAAAAATCCGTATTTCAAATATACTTAATGTGGAATGGAAAGTATACCCGGACAACATTAAAATTATGCCCACTGCGGGTGAACAACATCATCCTCAATTTCTTACTTTTATTGTTCTGTTAATTTCCTCTTCGCTTGATGTTCTCAAGATGTTCCTTGTGGAAGCCCAGGCACTCTACGCGCCATTTTTTTATTTATTGAATAATTCAGCAAAAAGCACTCATAATATAACATTTTCCCCAAAATGTGCATGGTGACCTTAACTACAATGGAAATATCCCCATTTTGATAGATTGATCATTTGTCAAGTAAGCAATGAATACATAGAAACACTGTCTATCTACGGTATGGTTGCCAAACGTTGGTTTCGTCATTTTCCTCGCAGGGATTCTTGAACAATGTTGGATATTATCAAGGGCTCCAGAGAATCCAGTAATTGAGAATCCCTGATGTAATACACTTATGACATTTGCCTTATTTCTTGGTTTACTTTTCTTTACTATTGTGAACATTATATATTTTTCCAACATCTAACAGTAAATTATAATTTTCTATTTATATTTAATCACCTTGAGAGCTGAAAACACTGAATAGAATAAAGTGCGTTAAATTGTGCACAACGACAAGTGCAATCATATGATTTCTAGAATGCAAGATCATAAGCGGTATTAAAGTTTGCTTACGAATGTTTAGCTTCAATTTACGCCAAGTCTAACTATTATAATATTAAGGCCATTTGTATTAAGGTGAATTAACGGTGTGTGAAGGCAGGCGTTAATAAACTTTAACATTATAATGCAATTCGCTTACCTATTAAAATGCAATTTATTAATTCGAAAATAGGTACGTCACAACTTTTTTATTGGAAATTCATAAGATTTTACTAAATCAACTGAATACGATGGCTGGATAATAAAGGTTCAAGTAAAAATAAGCATTCAAAAAAGGAAAACCACTCAGTATATAGCAAAAACAATTGCTAACTAATAACTAATAATAATAACTGTAGCCTGCTAAAGCAAAACAGTTTCTCAAACGTTTTTTATGATATTTTCTCGCTAAGTACGTAAAATATTTGCTGCTTACTAGTTAAAGCAAAAAATACTTTATATTGAAAATGGTGGTTAAGATTACCGGACTTTCTTGAAAATCTCAAGCCGGGAATTGCCGACTCCAAATGGTTAGTAGTCGGTTCCTTCTCCGCAGTAGATAATTCTAAATGCAAGTGCTTTGTTTTTCTGAATGGCTTACATAAAATTTAAAATTAGCATATTGAATAAATAAGAAAGTCTGTTTGGAGCAAAGAAAGTAATCCACTTTCAAATGTAATATTGGTAATTTTGAAAAAACTTTAAAATTGGGGACTATTTTTTGACAGCTATTGTGAGACTATTTGATAAGCATCAGGTTTAAATTGCCATTAAGTTCTCAAAAAAGTTTCTTCCAATTCACACGTTAACCAAAACTTAAAATTCAAAATTTTAGATGGTACTTAAAATTAATGGAAAGTTATGAATTCCTATACTAGATAGAAATTACATGCATCTATCTCATATGAAATAAAACAGATATTTGCTTTTAAATATTCAACAGTTTAAGGCAAAATTAATTGCATGTCTTCCAAATGAGTGAGACCAAATAATGTTTAAGCGAATTCAGGATGAAAATCTGAGGATTGTAAAATTGTAATTTTTAAATATTCATATCCTTTAGATCTTTAAGAAACTATTATAAGCATGATGATGATAGATAACTACTTTATCATAACAGACATGTGTACATATTTCTTTATCAGCGTCATAATTCTTGCTTGATCTGTTTATCTCTTCATTAATAGACAGTAAAATCAAGAATTTTGTCTTTTCTAGAATGAAATTTCTAGCATATTGCTCTATATTATAAAATCACAGAAAAATTTATAATTCCTTAAAACAAGTTTGGATGGACCAACTTTGTCTCTGTAAAGTGGAAGAAGAAAAAAAGTTAATCATATACCATTCAACAATATATTACTTGGAGGCAAGATTTCTTTTTTTGAGTTATTTTTCAAAATTTCCGGGCAATACATGGTGAAACAGGAGCAAAGCACATCGTACATTTCTATGTAGCCATAAAACCATGTCATTATATATAAATGGCGTTATAGAGTTATAAAAGTCTATTTTGTCATCAGAAAGGCTAATATTAAAAAAATCAATTAGAAATGATTTCTTTTAAAGAATGGGCTTTTCGTGCCTTTCCAATTTTCATCATCCAGCTGTTTTCTGCATTGCTTGATGCTGATAATGAGTGCGGAAGGTAAAAAAGCTGCCTTAATTTGTTATTTTTCATGCTGATACTGCAATAAAGAGCACAGAATATAAGAAAAGCTTACTTCGTTTGTTATAGATAACAAAACCTTACTGTGGACAGAACAAGCCCTTAGCAGTACGAAAGATATGGTGAAATTTGTTGTATAAATATTCAATTTACAGAATATTATAAACTTCATTCACGCTTGTAGACTTTCAGTCTTTTCATACCTTTAAAAATAGGTATAAATTAAATGTGATAGATATTTAGAAATGTTACAATACAACTATAGTAAACAGTCTAACTCCATAATCTTCCTTCTTTTAGTATGCAAAGAAATTATTAAGAGACATTTTTGCAAAAATGTTAAATAATTCAGTCGGGTTAGCCATGCATAATACGTTTCATTCTTTATTCAATCTAGATAGTTAAGGATGATAAAATTATAAGCAAAAGAGGACAATAATGCAGTTCTGTTGGTATTACTCGATCAGAGTGCTGCCTTTGACCTTGTCAGTAATGATCTCTATTGCAAAGAATTTTACGGAAATGTGGTATTCGCGGGATTGCACACATTTCTGGTTGTTCTAGTTACTTGAAATGTAATAACAATTGTTCAAGATCTACAATGCCAAAATGTGGTGTGCCGAAGGATCAATTCTTGGTCCGGTACTTTTTAGTGTATACAATGCATTCACTATTTTACTAACTTGAATATAACAAATTACATGTATGCGAATGACATTCAATTTCTTATTCGAGTAAATTCAGATGACGATATTGTCAATTCTATCAGTAAAGTTGAAATTATTGTGGACGACTTAAAGAAGCTATTATCACAAGCATTTCAATGTTTGATTTGTAGTAAGACATAGAAAATATTCTTTAATTCCCGGATTTTCTTGCCAATCAAAAATCTTGGGATTATTCTCGACAACAAGTTTAACATGGTTGCTCATGTATATCAAGTTATTGAGACGTCACATCATACTCTTCGCAAATTGTGTCGATTAAGGAAATACTTATCAATAGACCTAAGAAACAATTCTGTTAGATCACTAGTACTATCCAAATTGGATTTTATAAATGTTTGTATGTATGGTCTCACCTCTAGATTACTGCTAAAGTTACAACATGTACAAAATCAATGTACGAGATTTGTGTTGAACTTAGAGAAGTACAATCACATTAGTACAGCTCTATATCAACTTCACTGGCTAAAGGTCTCGTTTCGCATAAAACATACATTATGCTTAATGGTGTGAAAAATGCATTCATGGACTTTCTCCCTCATACCTATCTCTTTATTTGGAAGATCCTTCCAAAAGAACAATAGTTGGCAAATCACTGATTTTTCCGAAGACTCGTCTTGCTTCTGGTGATCATATGTTTAGCGTTTGTGCTCCAAAATTATTTAATTCTTTGTCTGTAACCCTAAGGAATGAATCTTATATCATGGTTTTCATGAAAGCACTCAAACATGAACTTTTCATACAGCAATTAACCGATCTCAACTTTGAATGTGTGATTTTTAGCGCACTAGAATTAACTTTTTAAGTATGTGGCGCATTATTATGAAAATAAATTATTATTATAATTATTAATATTATTATGTTACAGTTATATTCAGCGTTTCACCGTTACTCTTGCTAAATGTCATGTATTCTATTTTTGGTTGTAGCTTTATGAGAGTTGATCAAGCGATTATCTATGTCATTCTTTGAAAAACGTGTCCACGGATCCTTGCTCAAATAACTTACTAAGAGGATCAATTCTTTGTTTTGATAGATCCATGATTGTGTGTGGATGTGGAAAAACGTGTCCTCGGATACTTGTTGAAATAACTTACTAAGAGGATCAATTCTTTGTTTTGATAGATCCATGATTGTGTGTGGATGTGGAAAAACGTGTCCTCGGATACTTGTTGAAATAACTTACTAAGAGGATCAATTCTTTGTTTTGATAGATCCATGATTGTGTGTGGATGTGGAAAAACGTGTCCTCGGATACTTGTTGAAATAACTTACTAAGAGGATCAATTCTTTGTTTTGATAGATCCATGATTGTGTGTGGATGTGGAAAAACGTGTCCTCGGATACTTGTTGAAATAACTTACTAAGAGGATCAATTCTTTGTTTTGATAGATCCATGATTGTGTGTGGATGTGGAAAAACGTGTCCTCGGATACTTGTTGAAATAACTTACTAAGAGGATCAATTCTTTGTTTTGATAGATCCATGATTGTGTGTGGATGTGGAAAAACGTGTCCTCGGATACTTGTTGAAATAACTTACTAAGAGGATCAATTCTTTGTTTTGATAGATCCATGATTGTGTGTGGATGTGGAAAAACGTGTCCTCGGATACTTGTTGAAATAACTTACTAAGAGGATCAATTCTTTGTTTTGATAGATCCATGATTGTGTGTGGATGTGGAAAAACGTGTCCTCGGATACTTGTTGAAATAACTTACTAAGAGGATCAATTCTTTGTTTTGATAGATCCATGATTGTGTGTGGATGTGGAAAAACGTGTCCTCGGATACTTGTTGAAATAACTTACTAAGAGGATCAATTCTTTGTTTTGATAGATCCATGATTGTGTGTGGATGTGGAAAAACGTGTCCTCGGATACTTGTTGAAATAACTTACTAAGAGGATCAATTCTTTGTTTTGATAGATCCATGATTGTGTGTGGATGTGGAAAAACGTGTCCTCGGATACTTGTTGAAATAACTTACTAAGAGGATCAATTCTTTGTTTTGATAGATCCATGATTGTGTGTGGATGTGGAAAAACGTGTCCTCGGATACTTGTTGAAATAACTTACTAAGAGGATCAATTCTTTGTTTTGATAGATCCATGATTGTGTGTGGATGTGGAAAAACGTGTCCTCGGATACTTGTTGAAATAACTTACTAAGAGGATCAATTCTTTGTTTTGATAGATCCATGATTGTGTGTGGATGTGGAAAAACGTGTCCTCGGATACTTGTTGAAATAACTTACTAAGAGGATCAATTCTTTGTTTTGATAGATCCATGATTGTGTGTGGATGTGGAAAAACGTGTCCTCGGATACTTGTTGAAATAACTTACTAAGAGGATCAATTCTTTGTTTTGATAGATCCATGATTGTGTGTGGATGTGGAAAAACGTGTCCTCGGATACTTGTTGAAATAACTTACTAAGAGGATCAATTCTTTGTTTTGATAGATCCATGATTGTGTGTGGATGTGGAAAAACGTGTCCTCGGATACTTGTTGAAATAACTTACTAAGAGGATCAATTCTTTGTTTTGATAGATCCATGATTGTGTGTGGATGTGGAAAAACGTGTCCTCGGATACTTGTTGAAATAACTTACTAAGAGGATCAATTCTTTGTTTTGATAGATCCATGATTGTGTGTGGATGTGGAAAAACGTGTCCTCGGATACTTGTTGAAATAACTTACTAAGAGGATCAATTCTTTGTTTTGATAGATCCATGATTGTGTGTGGATGTGGAAAAACGTGTCCTTGAATACTTGTTGAAATAACTTACTATGAGGATCCATTCTTTGTTTTGATAGATCCATGATTGTGTGTGGATGTGGAAAAACGTGTCCTCGGATACTTGTTGAAATAACTTACTAAGAGGATCAATTCTTTGTTTTGATAGATCCATGATTGTGTGTGGATGTGGAAAAACGTGTCCTCGGATACTTGTTGAAATAACTTACTAAGAGGATCAATTCTTTGTTTTGATAGATCCATGATTGTGTGTGGATGTGGAAAAACGTGTCCTCGGATACTTGTTGAAATAACTTACTAAGAGGATCAATTCTTTGTTTTGATAGATCCATGATTGTGTGTGGATGTGGAAAAACGTGTCCTCGGATACTTGTTGAAATAACTTACTAAGAGGATCAATTCTTTGTTTTGATAGATCCATGATTGTGTGTGGATGTGGAAAAACGTGTCCTCGGATACTTGTTGAAATAACTTACTAAGAGGATCAATTCTTTGTTTTGATAGATCCATGATTGTGTGTGGATGTGGAAAAACGTGTCCTCGGATACTTGTTGAAATAACTTACTAAGAGGATCAATTCTTTGTTTTGATAGATCCATGATTGTGTGTGGATGTGGAAAAACGTGTCCTCGGATACTTGTTGAAATAACTTACTAAGAGGATCAATTCTTTGTTTTGATAGATCCATGATTGTGTGTGGATGTGGAAAAACGTGTCCTCGGATACTTGTTGAAATAACTTACTAAGAGGATCAATTCTTTGTTTTGATAGATCCATGATTGTGTGTGGATGTGGAAAAACGTGTCCTCGGATACTTGTTGAAATAACTTACTAAGAGGATCAATTCTTTGTTTTGATAGATCCATGATTGTGTGTGGATGTGGAAAAACGTGTCCTCGGATACTTGTTGAAATAACTTACTAAGAGGATCAATTCTTTGTTTTGATAGATCCATGATTGTGTGTGGATGTGGAAAAACGTGTCCTCGGATACTTGTTGAAATAACTTACTAAGAGGATCAATTCTTTGTTTTGATAGATCCATGATTGTGTGTGGATGTGGAAAAACGTGTCCTCGGATACTTGTTGAAATAACTTACTAAGAGGATCAATTCTTTGTTTTGATAGATCCATGATTGTGTGTGGATGTGGAAAAACGTGTCCTCGGATACTTGTTGAAATAACTTACTAAGAGGATCAATTCTTTGTTTTGATAGATCCATGATTGTGTGTGGATGTGGAAAAACGTGTCCTCGGATACTTGTTGAAATAACTTACTAAGAGGATCAATTCTTTGTTTTGATAGATTCATGATTGTGTGTGGATTTGGAACATGCGTTTTTGTTTTGTTTACTGCAGAATCAGGAGATAGACATGAGTCAATTAGACAAGCAGGTCGTTTCGTACTTGCGATGAAACATTGGAAAAGTGGACTGAAATGAAGCCAAATACAGTGATTGCAATATAATTTATGGGGTAAAAATTTATGGCAGGGTTTTGGCACAAATTTTCTGATATGTCCATCTCTGTAAAATTCCGGACGTACAGTACTGGAAAAAAGAATTCGGTCACCCATGATTTGTCAAAAATATTTCTAAGAAATGGAACCCAAGAATGTCATAGTTACTTTTTAATTAGAATTGCAGAAAGAGGAATTCATCAATGTTGGGTCACAATTATCAATGTTTACTTTAAATCTCAAGGAGAAATGCTACAATAATTGTAGTTAGTTAATCATTTCTTGGAAAAATGTATTCGGCCACTTCAGACCAAATCAGAGAATCTGTAAAATAATCTCATTGGTTGAGCTTTTTTCAGTTTATTTATACTGAAAATGTCTAATAACAGTCTTTCTTTGCCATATATGAAACCTGGTTACCTACCTCTTGCCATCCGCGAGTTGATTACCACCAAACATTTGGAGGGAATGAGTCAACGTAATATAGCCCGACTTGTAGAGTCACCTCGAAGTACAGTCGGGAATATCATCAGACGTTTCACTTATGAAAACATTATTTCCTCCAAGCCAAAGTATGAAAGGCCAAAGATGACCTCCAAAACCTCCCAATCAGCTCTTGTGTGCCTTTCAAAGCGAAATCCCAGGAAGACTTCAGAATAACTTCGCAAGGAATGTACTGATGGTCGCCTCGTGATAGCAAGAGCTGTGCGAAACATCCTGAAGAAGTATTCAATTGGGACTTGCGTGGCACCCAGAAAGCCATTCTTAACCTCAAAGCAAAGATTACGCCCGCCTGAGTTGGGCCAATTTAATGAGAGACAATTCATCTGAACATTGGTCTAATGTTATATTTTCAGATGAGTCAAGATTTGAGCTATACTCATCAAAGAGAATGTTGATAAAGAGACCAACTGGACAGAAGTTCAGATTCTTGCCTCAATTTACTCTGGGGACCATGAAGTATGATTGGAAGTCTGTAATGGTATGGGGTGCAAAATGGAAGTGTGGCTTTCGCAAATTGTTCACATCACTGTACTCTCCGAAGCTCTCAATATGCTCAGATTCTAGTAAAGAAACTCTTGCCACTCCTTACAAATGATTCAATATATCAGCAGGATGGTGCTCCATGTCATACCTCAAAAGAAATGAAGAACTTCTTCCACAATAATGGGGTTGCTATCCTTTCTGACTGGCCTGGCCAATCTTCGGACCTTAACATTATCGAAAATATGTGGAAAGAGGTCCAATATCGAATTGGACAGCATACTCTTCACACTGAAGACGAGCTGTGGACCGCAATAAAGAAAGAATTTTATGCAATTCCCAACAGCTTTATTGAAAGACTTTTTGTTTTAATCCCTAATTGCCTTGAAGCTGTTATTCGCTCAAAGGGACACCCTACTAAATATTAGAAGAGAGAATTTTGTTGCTAAGTGCTTATATTGCATCAAGTATTAATTTATGTATCTTATTTTGAATTTACTTTTTCGGATTTGTTCATTTGTTAAAATTCTTTCAGGTGGCCGAATACATTTTTCCAATACAAGTTTTCTAATTTTGATTAAAAATAAATAGCCAATTGTTATTCTACATATTTCATGGTGTTAGACATACAGATTTTCCTTTCTCAATCAAAGTAACACTTAGTTATAATCTTAGGCACACTCTATCCAATGAATGTTAATTATTTATTCAAAATAGCAATGTGGTCGAATACATATTTCCAGTACTTATCAAGAGGGTTGTCTGTTATTAATATCTGAATTAAGATCCAACTAATAGTACTAAGCTATTGGAGTTAGGGATCATTCAGGACGATGAACTTGACTGAAGTTATTGCAATTGATCCAGTATGCTTTGACTGATAATCTATAGCGTTTTGTTTAATAAATATGCATAATTTAGGGAATTCTCAAGAAGCCATTTACAAAATATCTTCAATTTTGCGTACAAATGTTGCTCATTCATAGAAATATTGAGTCAAATAAATAATTGGGTATTTTTAATAACGGGAAAAAGGATTTGGCTTCGTGTGCATATATATATATATATATATATATATATATACA